>JAANDH010000175.1:0-163640 GCA_011799765.1 Nymphaea thermarum | reverse complement strand
AGTCATTATTGATATCTCATCCGCTGATCTTCCTTATTTTTTTATTTTCGCCTAGTCTTCTTTCCATTTTGTATTCTGTATATTTTTTCACATATACGATATACATATACAACATATATCACTGTCAAGAGTCAATTTTTTATTATATTAATTGGTTTGTTTAGTAGATAAAATAGATAAAAAAACGAAAAAAAGCAGACGCAACACACACACACCCACAGTCAACTGAAATGTAAAGAACATCAAAGAGGCTTTGCAGCCCATGTATGTTCTACCCTTTGACTGAACTAGCACTATTAATTGTTCTATTCAATTCTGGCAACTTCTTCCCTGCCTAGAGTCCTGTTCCACCACATTATAGGAGACTACTTTATAAGGAAGTAAGCGACATATATAGGTTTGTAATGCTTAGTTGTATTAAAAGTGAAGTTTATCCTGCAAGGTGGAAATAAGAACAAGGCAGGAGTCATTCAATCAAAGGTATTTCAGTTCTAGGAGGTTGACAAATGGATAGTCACACATACAGCAATACACTAACTTTTCAGTGCAGATTCCCTGCATCTCTGCCAGATAGCACCTATATAAAACTAGTACATGCAGCAGGTGGTCCAATCTAGACTTACCTCAAGGTAAACCCCATTAAGCTTTGGAAAATTGTTTAACAAGTGGTGATATGCCTTTGATTTATGCAAAACAAGATCGATCAAAAGGATCTGTACAGGAAAAGAAAAAAAAGTATGATAAGCTACAAAAAATGGCAACTAAAGCCTTAAAACACTTTGTACATTGTACTTCCATGATCATTTGCTCATATTGGTCTAACTAGTGAAGGAGTTCAAAATTTCAAATATTTATGCAGATGTTATAGTAAAAAGAGTATCATGTAGTCTCTTCTAAGGAACATCTGTTGTATCATTCTGGAGTTCACACAAGAGCAACCAAAATGCAACTAGAAGACTGTAAACTAGCATTTTGACCATCTAGAATCCATTTCCAAAGAAATGTTTCTTCAACAGAACTCCACTCAGGTGAGTCCTCACCTGTTTATAATGCATACCTCATGAAACTCTATCAAATGGACTTAAAATGTCCTCTGACAGAATTTCGATCCAAACATTCCCACGTGGACCTTTGACATGCATGAAAAGTCCACATGGACCGTTGGCATGAAAGAAGAGTTTGGGGAGCTTTATTTCATATCCTTCAGCATTTACTAATCTTTGACACCAGTAGCTGAAAAGTATTTCAGGACTGAAGTACATTCCATGGCTATGATGTGCCAAATAAACAAATGACAGGGTCTTCACTAATCTAAAGGATATGAGTGGAAAAATGGAAACACATAACCTTGTAGCATTAAAACTTAGACACAACCAAGTATTACATCACGTAAAGCCATGTATAAGAAAGGACATGGGAAAGGGTTATTAGAGAAAGGATCAATGGGCAGCTCTTGCGCCAATTGAGACATTCCAGTTTGATAGGTGAGGCAGCAAGTGCATCTTAAAGCATCCATTTCAGAACACATCCATTAAAGCATTCATTCTCATATTGCCCTCTCCACATTCTCATATAATATTATAATTCTCTTATTCTGTAGTGTAAAAAAAAATCATCCACCCTATTGTCAACACTATAAAGTATAAACTGTTAGAAACAATATTTATAAGTCGAGTGTATTAAATTGAAATTTTTAATTAATCGTCAGTAGGCCTGGGCATCAGGCCGGCCTGATAAGAGTTGGGCTTAGGCCGTGCTGCAGCCCATGACCTCAGCTCGGAACCACCCTATTAGAATAAAAATCATATGTTTTAGTATATCATTTTTTACAAATATAATTAATTATAACAAAATATAAGTTATTGGGCAGGCCCAACGCACAATTTTAGGGCCCGGTCTGAATTGGATGAGGTCCAGTTACCCATCAGGTAAGCAATCGGATGCCCACCCCTAGTTGTCAATCCTCTTTTTTAATTTGTTGGACTAGTTTGTAATTTTGACTAATCCCTATTCAAGAAGCGCTTATGGGTTAATGAAGGTGATCTATTCTTAGGATCTATGGGTTATGGTTCCACACACGTGGTGCTGCTGCCCAAGCTTGGACTGAGAACCTTTACTGTGTAAAACTACAGCTATCTTGAATAAACCAACCAAAGTGCATTGAGATGCAGCCATTATGATTCTAGAGTATTTGAAGTCCTCTCTGGAAGAGGTTTGCTATTTAAAACAGGATCACCACTTGATGTTCTAGCATAGTTTGATACCATTATGGAGGCCTCTATTAAAAATAAAAAATCACATGTCTTTGTGGTTTTTTGTAGGTGGAAATTTGGTTACGTGGAAAATGCAACAAACAAAATGTCTTCACTAAGTTTAGTGTAGAATCTGAATATAAAGCTATGGCTATGATGTAAATTAAATTCATAATAACTGATTGGTAGGTTGAGGTCTCCATTCCAATGGTGATGATGTGTGACAATAAGGTGGCATATACAGCTAATACTCGAGTCTTTTATGAGAGCACATAAGACATTGAAGTTGATTGTTGTTATGTTTGTGGTTTAGTCCAATCAGGATATATATCTACTGATCATCTAGCTTCAAAAGATCAAGTAGCTGATATGTTCACTAAACTGATTGCAAGCTTCATTTTTCAGAAGTGTTGTGGCAAGTAAAGCATGATAAATATCTATGTTCCAACTTGAGGTGAAGAGTTAAAAGTAATGTTCACAGGTTGGTTGTAGTGAATTCAAATTTTTAATTAGTTGTCAGTAACCTTTATATATTTATTTGTAATCTACTTTGTAATTTTGACAAATTTCTACTAACAATATTAGGGTTAATGAAAGGTATCTTTTCCTGGTCTCTCTCCATTCTTTTCAATACAAACCATCAACGGAAGAACAATAACACCCTTGGACCAAATTCGATCGACAGTACACTAATTTCAACAATTTACACTGGAACACGATAGAATTTCCCTCTGGTTCAGAGAGAATCAACAGACTAGATGCCATTTTGGACATCAAAATTATGCAGACCTAAATGAGGAAGCTACAGAAATACTAAGAATTACCATGATTTCACACTCGATGTACTCATCAGCAACTGATCTACAATTTTCCTGGCCAACATAAAATAAAAATAACAAACAAACCGGGGGAAACAGTGGATCAGATTGATAAGCAAAATCATAAAAGAAAAGGATCAGCAAATTTGGTTGAACATCGATAACTGCGAACAGAAAAAGAGGCACGGAGGCCTTACGCATTTCATCAGCCTGATGTTCCCAGGAGAGTACTGAATGAAAAGAGTTTCCACAGGGAACCCACAGTGGATACACCTGAAATTCATCTCTTTGGGAGGTACCATTCCTGCTACAATCTGGTGTTTTTCACAACCAAATCAATTTAGAAGTACGTATCAAGGAAACAAACATCAATGAATGAAAACTTGTGAAATACTAGACAATTCAAACAATCAGGAAAGGAAATACTACAGAATGAATCAAGAAATCCCCAGATGCCACCAACATGACAAGGTACCCTCTCCCTCTATAGTGTAGAAAGAGTATGGGTGCGGGTACGGGTACGGTGATCCAGGTTCGGTAACTTTGAAAATTATGGGTAAGCGGGTACGACAAACTTTTAAATTCTCAAAAATGATGAAATGAAAAAAAAAAACATTAATATTTCATAACTGTAATCCCATAAAAAAGTCTACAAACAAAATAATAAAAAGATGAAAAAAATATATAATGCTCAGAAAATTCAAAGAATAAAACAATAAGCAATCAGCTGCTACAGAAAAGTGAGAAAACCGATCGTGATCAGGCTATCACTCTTCATTTAGGCTTGTGCTTAAGCTTGGCTAATCGGCAGCATCACTTTTTGGATGATGAAGAGAATTGAAAGAAATAGCTGATACATTCATCAAACTTTTAATCAAAAGTGGCAGCAACCAAACAAAACTGGCAGCCGAAATAGCCGATAGAAATAAAATGCAACCAAACAAAAGTGGCAGCAACAGATAAACGCATAAAATCAAACAAAAACATCAAAACGTATATAAATCTATAGATTTACAGATCAATCTTCAAACAAAAACATCCCCAAATCAAGAAAACGAAAAACTCCCAAATAAAAAAACGAAACCTAAGTTGTAATAGTGAAGCGAATAAAAAAAAAAATTACCTGGCTAATGCCCGACACTACTAGACGTCGCCGCCGGTGATAGTTGCGGTAGGGCTCTGCTGCAGAAAACGCCGGTGAGGGTACACCCGCGTACCGGAGCGGGCGGGTACCTGGGAAAAATTCACGTACCCGTCATACGAGTCCCCAACTTTGTTCTTTGGAAAAATTCACGGCACGCAGGTGAGGGTATTACCTCAAGAAAAACTCGCTCTCCCCATGAGTGAGGTTCACTCTTGAAGGACTCGCTCATTCGAACAATCTTATGACTAGTGACCATCTTATTTTCAATTCAACTCTTCATAAGTAACAAATGCAGAGGAGTTACGAGGACTCACTCCTCAATTCTCGCGGACCATGCCACTTGCAGGCTATTATTGCCCTTAGGAAGGCTTCCTAGTCAGTCACAATAGGCAGGAACAAAACCGGGGTTTTCTTTAAAGGCGAGCCGGCAGTCCGACCTCTGAATTCGGGTAGAACCAAACTTAATTCTAATATAAAAAATACATTACACAATTAAAAAATATTATTTTTTCAATGTAAAAAAAAAAATTGTTGGCTGGGGTGGGGCCATGGCCTCCACCCCTGATGATAGGGACTTGCTGAAAAGTTTTATTAATATTATGATAAATTTGTCTTCACATTGGAACTGCTTGCCTTCAAATGTATCAACCTATATTACTTAAGTTCTAGCTCAATTGTCAAATATCTGACTTCTTAACAAATTAATCTCTGCATTATGACACAAACAGACATTTTTAATCATATTTCTCAGCTAGTAATCTTAATTGGATTCTTTCATAAAGCAGCTCAATCATAGGTGTTACAATAAAGTAATGTTAAAAGGTGATTTAAGCAACGTCAATTAACTATAAGCATCTAGCTTAATCCGTTCAGCGTATGAATCAACATATCAAGGTTAGACAAGAGATCAATTATGTTTGATCGATTATGTTTACTTAATTTCATGATCCATCCACAAATGATTAAATAACTCATAGACAAACAATAAATCAGCCTTGCTAACAATCTAATTGCATGTTTAAATGTAACAATCCATGTTTCATCAAATTGAACAAACAAGAATATGTATGCACCTTAAATGAACTATCTAAAAATCTGCTCACTAAAGAAGAAATTATTATTTAGTACACTCTCCAGGCACGTCCATGGGTGTGGTTTCGTGAACCAGCCAACCTAGTGACTAAATAACAATATTTATATACTTAGTTAGGAATTTCACATTTTAGACAAAAATCTAAACCTACCAATGCCTATAAATCTCAGCTGTTTGGTTTGGCTATAAACCAGATCTTAATTTGATTGAATGCAACAAAAAAATCTCTATTTCTCTCAACTAAAATGAATGTTAATTAAGAATCCTAAGGGCTGACCCTTAGGAATTACAGCCCCCTTGTATAATAAAGAAAAACATTCCCCTTTTAACTAAGCTGAAAATCGACTCCTTGAACCCATTATTTTTTCTTGGGGCAGGCCAAACGGTCCAACTAACTGTAATATATATATATATATATATATATATATATATATATATATATATATATATATATATATATATATATATATATATATATATATATATATATATATATATATATATATATATATATATATAACCACAATGTAGTAGAAATCAATCAATATATATAGTATACAATTGCTCACATCATAAATGTGAAACGCGACCTATCCTACAACACATTTTAATAATTGTCTGTGTCATTAGCACAAAACGTGATTTGTCTTAAACAGATACATTACTCTATTTCTATTATAGTGACGTAGGTGTGAGCATAAAGTAGACATATAAATATCACAACCCAAAATATAGCAAACAAATACATCTATAAATTCCAAAAAAAAAAAAAAAGTAAATGTTACTTACCTAAAACAAGCACTTTTATATTCTTTCTATGTAACACAATCAGTTTTTGCCTCCGTTTTTATTGAAAATAATTACATATCATCATTCATTCACTTGCACAATAAAATGTAAATAAAAACTACATCAGAAGAATCTGGGTCAAAATGAACAACATCAAGAGCTTTTGGACTAGAACAACCAGCATTTTGGTTTTCTCCCTCTTGATCAATAACTTGTTTTTTTTTTTACCTGAAAAAATGTGGTACAAATTCTACAATTCTCTTGTGAATTTCCATTGGTCTTTGAAGTCCAAATTCTGTTGAGTGCTGTCAAATTCTGTCGTTCCAAGATCAGATTAATTAATGATGCCCCTTCAGTATGGCAGGGCACAAACTTATTTTCACCTTCTATGAGTTACTAAACATTAAAAAGAGGGAAAAGAAATAAAAGTTAGCATGTAAAATATACATGAAGTGACACTCAATTGGAATAAGAATTCATTCTGCACTAGAAAGAAAAGACTGCGCAGCCACTATTGCTCGATGGGCTGTCAGCATGCATGCATCCCATTTGTATGTCCACTAAGTTATGTTTGATTTATAGGAAAAGATGTTTATGAGTGCATATGCCCATTTGTATGTGTTGTGTGGGTTTTATGTCTTTTAAACATCTTTAAGAAGCAGACTGGTTGTCCAAGCAATCAAACATGCCCTTATGTGTCACAGAGAACTTTAGTATGTATCTCCACGTTTGAGTTTGATCATGTTGGGACTACTGTCTACTGCAGTTGTTTGTTCAGATCACCCTTATTCTTCGTGGGAGCCATAAAATGTGGAGCATTATCACAAACGAGGAGGAGATGTTGTCTATCCTCTTCCATGCATTAAATCTGTAATAGTGCATCTTATGCTAAATTTGCAAACCATACCTTTTGCAGTTACGTGAGTAGCACGCTAGCAACAATCTCAATTATTCAGTATTTCTCCATTATACTATTTTTTTTGTCTAGGTGGTGACTCTGAACCTATATTTGCGGGGCCTATCGACTGGTGGTAATTCAAAAAGCAACGCAACATCATTCACAAGGGAGGGGAGAAAACAACTTTTCACTATTCTACAAAGTGCATGAGGTTCAACATGTGAATGTTGTATTTTGTATCTGTTGTTTACAAGGTAGTTAGTTCTAAATTCTTGTTTTTCATAAGTTAAAATTTTAGTATCTTTCTTCGATATGTTTAAATCTTATTTTCTATTTTAAATTTCAGATTTTTAGTGTTAGCTTATTAAGGAGATGATGAAAAATATTAAAGATTATTTAAAAAAATAGTGATTGATCAAGAGGAAGAAAACCAAAATGTTGGTTGTTCTAGTCCAAAAGCTCTTGATGTTGTTCCATATGACATGGATTCTCTACCTTTTGTATTTTTTATTTACATTTTATTGTGCAGGTAAATGAATGATGATATGTAATTATTTTCAATAAAAACGGAGGCAAAAACTGATTGTGTTACATAAAAAGAATACAAAACTTATTGTGTTAGGTAACATTTATTTTTTTGGTTTTGGGTTTGTAGATGTATTTGTTTGCTACATTTTAAGTTGTAATATTTTTTATGTCCACTTTGGAAATGGAGCACTTTATCTGTTTATGATAAATCGTGTTTTGTACTAATGACACAAACAATTATTAAAATGTGTTATAGGACAGGTCGCGCTTCATGTTCATGACATGAACAATTGTATACGACATATGTTCACTTCTACTATATTGTGGTTTGAAAATATTATCTAAAGTGTGTGTGTGTTGTATATATATATATATATATATATTACAATTCATTGGACCATTTGGCCCGCCTTGGAACAAATTTCTAGCTCCATCCTTGACTGCATGGGCATGTCATCGCTAGATGATCCTTTTTTTGTACTTGTATATGTAGTTAGAGACAAAGGTAGGGGCAGGTGTGGGCAGTTGCCGACATAGACCCACAAAAAGTGGTCATTTTCATGTTGATATTTCATAGTCTTTTTCTTCATTTACATGATTCTACCCCTAAAAATCTAAAACTTGAATACTACTGCCCCTCATCCAGATAATCAAGATCAAATTCAATATCATTTCGTAATTATTAATATTGTTGTTCTCCCAAATATGGGTACGCCCATGCAGCGCATATCAGCCTAAATTTTATTCGTTGTTTACAAGTAATTAAGAAGTATTTCAAATTGTAATATTTTAAAATTTTATTTTGTGTCATCTAATATAGTTTTGGTGAAGGTTCAGTTGCATGAATGCATATTAGCCAATGTAGCATGATAATGACAATTTTGCAACTTGCCCAATAAAACAAAAAAAAGGTTTGAAAATTGTGAAACATAAAAAGCCAAAAGTTGTTCTAAACTATTTGTCATAGATTAGTGTCAACAAAGACCATGACAATGACAATAACAATGGTAACAGAAAAAAAAAAGAGCTTTTTGAATACAAGTATTATATATATTGTGCTAAAAATAGGGTCAACCAACCCTAATTGATCAATATGAATAAGCAAGTTTCTAGTACAAGCAGTTGACTTATTTTACTAATGGAGTATTTGAGATCCTTGGGATTTGAGAGCATCATATTTGAGATCCTTGAGATTTGAGAACCATTAATTTAAGATCACACCCTCCCCCCTTGTATTTTAAATCGACTTTTCTTAATGCAAAGAAGCAAAATGAGGATTTTAACCTACGATCCATTAGTTTGATGAACTGTGATTTTCACCATGGATGTTTTGTCATATAAGCAAAAACATGTCACATCAGGTCCACATCAAATCCATGAATTTCAAATAAGTCATGCCAATAGAAAATTTTTCCCTTTAAATACTAGAGATAAATTAATTTGGTAAACCAATCATTATCTAATTTTCTCACTTGTGGTAATAGTGGATATGATCCTTTCAAAATTTGGCTTACAAATCTTTCATTGTGCAACTTTTGAATACATATTTAATATGAGGTATCTTTTTGATGGAACAAAAGTTTCAGGTCCCATATCCACCATCTTGTGTGATGACTTAGAACTTTTGTTCCAGACATTTTATTTTCATGTTGGTTTGTGCATGGAAGGTTTCCAATAGAGTTGCAAAGCAACAGTCAAAATTTTTTTATCTAAGTTTAAAATTCTACTTGTTTAGGTGGAGCTTTATTTCTGGTACTAAAGTTTTAGAACCTATAAAAAAGTATACATTTGTTTGGTGATGGAATTCTTTATAAATTTGAATTAAAGTTCCACCTCTGTAGTAGGATACCACATACTCAAACAAGGCCTTGACGAAGTCTTTTGAATACCAAATTTGACTGTTAATATATATGTAAGAAAGGAAATTAGAGTTTAAACTTTCTTCAGTTTCAATAAAGTTTAGACCACACAAAAGGGAAGAAAAAAAATCAGATTCATGTTGTAAGGAATTTTCAATCGGACGTGGTTTCCCATACACTAACAAGTAGCTGAGAAACATAAAGCAAAATCAGTGAGAAGGGTGACGTTTTTAGGAAAAGAAATCAAAAGTTGTTGCTTAATTTGAGCACATGAAGGGAGAAAAAATGGAAAAATAATGAATGAAAATGCAAATGTAAACAGAAAAGTATGAAACTACTTTTTTTTTCTTTCATAAATATAGCTTGCTTTGTATTGGAGAATGCCTCTCATTGAGGTAAAATACTTTTTATTAGTTGTTGCCTAATTTAATTTAGAATGAGAAAATATTTCCATAATGGTCCCCACCATTTTGGTTATTTCCCGAAGTCACCTTCCCTTCTTAAGTTTTCCAAACCCAACATTTTGATATTAAACAGAACAAATTTAAAAAAACTAGATTAAGGACTTTCAATTGAGTAGCAGATACCTGCCAATGATAGTAAAATATACAGTCTACTTGTGTCAAATATGTTTTTCAACCTAAATGAAAAGATGCAGGTGCTAAGTTCACAATGAACATGTTGACATCATAGTTGTGGCTTAGAGTTTTTTCTTTGAAGTGTTTACTTAGGAGAAACCGTTTTTGATGCAAAACTCCGAAGACCATACCCTCATACCTCTAAGATTTTGGCTTGCTTTGAGCCTCGATAATCATATCAAATTTACACTTATTTAATTAATGGGAATAATCTAAGTCGTTGGTACTAAACAGATGAGAAGGTAAAGATTAAGTGGAAAAGATGACAAGCCTTTTTTTTAAGAGATAGAAATACCTTTTAAATGAAGGAAGAGAAAGAAAGAAAGAAATTAGTTTACTTAAACAAAAGTACTAGTGTTGTTGGATGAATAATTCTCTCTCTTAAAAAAAGAAGTTGGCTTTCATATTTTCAATGTAAGCTCTACCATACGATATGCTTAGAATAAATGACTCAAGTGTAGTAATTACCTATTTTTTCATAAGTATATATTCTTATTTAATTATATGGTCAATTGCATCATAACAATATGTGTTATTTTGGAGCAAGTTATATGTTATGGTATAGGGATGTTCTACTTGAATTGGATATCCGATGAAAACGTTCAGAAAAAATATGGTATGGGAAAAAATTTAATATCCTAATAGGATTGGATTGAAACGAGTTTTAGTTTTAAATACATATAATATATCCATTGGTCTTATATTTCGAAAATCGGTTGGTTCAATTTAAAATTTAAAAATCATATTTTGATTGGGTTTGGATTGTGAAATCAGATATTAAATTCAAATATGATTTTTTTTTTATATTAAATCCAAATATATGAATATCCGAAAAAATATACAATTAAGAATATATGAATATCCCGACAAACATGCTATGTCAATCAAATACAGTCTTTCTAGGAGCATCTGCCTTCACCGCTCTTAGCGTCGCCCCTACGCTGTCGCCTCTCCTCTCCGCTCCTTTGCCGGTACGCTTTCTCCATTCCTCTCTTTGATTCCTTCCCTTTCTCCCTTCTCTCTTGCCTTAAGTTCTTCTTCTTTGGCTTCTCACTGGCAGGGAAGACAGACGCAGAGACAGGGCAGCATCTGCCACTGCCACAGTTGCCGCTCCTTCCTTTCTCTCTGTTACTGCCCCGTGAGTCTCTGAATATCTCTCTCTCGCTTCTGCAAGTTATGCCCTTCCCCTTTGTTTATGCCCTTGCTTCTGCAAGTTATCATTTTTCCTGCACTTGAGACTGTTGTGTTCCTTTTTCAAGTTTAACTGCAGACTGAATGAAGAATGCTTGATCTGAACTTGTCTTCATACGGTGTAGACCCAAAATTAGGCAGAGGTCATCCGAGATTTGGGCGTTTGACTTGCTGCCCTGTCTCTGCTTTCCTCTTTGCAGGCTTGATGTTTTTTCTGCATAAACATGAACACTTGATGAGAAAAACTTGATTTGCTGCCCTTTTTCATTTGTCTTACGCATGGTTTGAATCACCCGAGAAACCAGGTCCCGTTTGCAATGCATGCGTTGAGTAGTATATGGGACATATTGCATGAACATCATTCAGTTGAAAGTGGATGCCCATGCACAGGAGATCCTCAGTTGACAGTCCTAAACCGTCTGAAAACTTTTCTTGCATGTGTTAGCATAAGCATGGTAGAACTTTGAACCTGGACTGGTTACCAATTTCTGATGCCATTTAGCACACCGTTGAATTCTTGGGCCTTAATGCTGAAGAAAATTGAAACTGCAGCTCAATGGGTTTTGTTCAAATATCCATTTTTAAGGCCTAGTTACCCAGAAAAGAACAATGGTTCTTCTGGCTACTTGCTTTTATCTAATCAATTGTAGAGCTCAAACGAATTAAGTTTCCTCCTCACAAACATATGTAAAGTTTTTCTTTTTCCATGCTTTTCCTGTTTCAGGTCATCTAAATTCTAATATTAAGTCTAGGGCTGGGAAGATGAACTGAACAAATAGAACAAGCATGTAATCAATTTATTAATTTACTTGAGTTGCTTGAAATCAGGTTGTGCTTGTCAGCATTGAGCCTTTGTGCTTTAATGAACATATCCTAGCTCAAGTAACACTGGGCTCCATGTAAAGAGAGCATAGAGCAATTGGCTTTTACCAAAAACACTCACACATTACAAACCCAACTTGACATGCAATGCTAGATGAGATGCCATTGGTCTGCGTTATTGAACTGTAAGCTACATGATATTGCCAGGTTCACTCTAAACTTTTGTTGTTTTGGAAGATCATCTTCTAATTTCTTTCCAAGTCAGATTTGGAGAGGAGAAGACACAAAAAAAACAACATTTACCACGTTAAAAAAAGCTTCAACAGCGGCGCTTCGTGAAACTGCAGTCGCGGCAGACCCAAGCTGAAGGTGGGAAAGATCAAGAACTGGCCCTTCCTCCTCCTCACCTCTTTTCTTTTCCTCTCAGCCTCACCGGTCTTTGCCTACGGTCTCCTCTCCACCGCTGCATTGAAGAGGGTCCAAAATTTCTTGGAGCTAGCCAAGTTGAATGATATTACAGACAACGGATGAATGGATTTTTTCCATCTGACAGCAATTGCGGACGTCCCCATATTTTGCAGCAGCCAGGTGAGCTCCTCTCCTCCTTCTCCTTTCTCTCTTTCTTACGACTGATAATCGATCCTGTTCCGCCCAAAGCTTCTCCGCTTGTTTTTTTCTTCGAGTGTTTGGGCATTTTGGTTACTCCTCCTCCAACTTAAAATGATTTGAGCTTTTGAGAAACCAATTTGATTCAACACAATCTGAAACGCTAATTCTGCTTATTCTTCTTCTGTTTCGATTTCTTCTTCTTCTCTCTCTCTCTCTCTTTCTTTGCCCTTGTGACTTCGTGTCTTTCTTCCTCTGAGTCCTATCTAGAGGTTTTGAAAAAAAAAAAAAAGTTATGAACCTGATTGTGTGAGCATCTGGACCTGACCTGGGTCATGGGAATTATTGTGTAGGTTGGCTAGTGATTGAGTTGATGGATCACATTTGATTTGCAATAGAGGAGGGAGAGTTAAGTGTTGGTGCAGATAAAAAAGCATCAGCAGATGGCAGCCGAAGACCAGATCGCTGTGGGAGATCGTGGGCAATTGTCTCCTTCAAGGGCATGCTGGGTTCACCTGGTCTGTTGCCTTCCCTTAGCCTTTGGTTTCTTGGTTACCCACAAAGCCTATGGATGGAACTTCACCACACACTACTGGCAGACCACTGCTCTGCTTTGGGTAATTTCAATCACATCTCCCACTCGTTTGATTATATTCCCAAAGATTTTGGCCAGCATCGAGTTAGTCTTGTTGCTTTGATTGCGTACTCACCATCTCTTGCATTCATTAAATGTTAGTTCAACATCATATATCAACGATTTGGGCTTCGTATTAAATCATAGAGTAATTCTCATGCACGGGTTGCAAATCGTCATTTTCTCTAAAAACAGGTATCGGCCTGCCCGTTTGTGTTGCTTGCATATAGTCTTCTTCGGCGAAATCGTCAGAGCAATTCGGTAATACAATTGGACCTTCCTATTCTTTAGTGGATACAGTTGTTTATTGTGGTATATACCTAATAGAGATGTTTGGATTAGTTTTACAGGGCTATCGGACGGGGACTGCTGGCACTTCCTGCCGGTGAGTGAGTATGACACTCCCTTGAAACTTTCATTCTTCTATTTTGGTTGCAGTTGCAGAATGCAGATATGCCATCGTGCAAATAACTTTGTGCATTGCAATGAAAGTCATTGAATGGAGAGTACTCGTTTTCCTTATGATTCTCAATTTGTAATTGGAAACAAATGCCATGAACCAGATCAACGTTTGCAACTTTCCTGAACCTTTATGTGCTTAGGGCTCATTTGTTTCACAAGTTCTCCCGTCCAAATAGATCATTTTGCCAATAAAATAAACTCTTTCCATACCTGTGTGTAGCAAACAGCATGCTGAAAAACTACATGGGGCCTATCCCCGAGCAAAAGGGATGTGGAAGAATGGAATGAAAGGCCCTTGCTCCCAACTCTCCTTGATGATCATTACTGAGGTGGCAAGATCTCTATCAACATGGGGAGTTTCTACACTTCCATTTTTTGGAAAACTCAAACTCTTTCTTAAACATATCGGTGTATAGTATGGATGAGCAATTTTGCACATATGCATGTAGATGTGTTGTAGTTGGTTTTGATGCATATGGAGATGAAGATGGAAGAGGTAGACTACTTGGTCATAGTAGATGTCTTGTCAATATGATTGTGCATGCAAGTGCAATATGCACAAAATAAAATTGAAGTGGTCATGATTCATGATAGTTTTCCTGAAGCTAAATGCAATGAATGAACAATTTTCTAAATGTTGAATGGCGTCACTTCATGCTTATCTTACAACTTGGCAGATGAATAGAAAAACATCCATTGTTTCTCAGGGTCGATGCTTGGGCTTGTTGAATTGTTTATTTTAGTGGAATCTTATTCTCTTGGTCATGCTTCTCTTTCTCTTTTATTTGAAGAGTCACAAGTGTTGCTGATATCTTGAAAATATCACAATTTTATTCACTGCTTAAATATAAGGTAATTGATAAAGACTAACTAGTTATCTATTTGTTTTCACCTTGCAGGTGCCCTCCTAAATGCCTCTGGAGCAATTATACTGGGTGCACCAATTGGCTTTCAGTATGTCTGATACATGTGTTTCTGCCTCCAAGAAAAACATAGTCTTAGATACTTAGGTTTCGGCTATGAATAGCTTATCCCCGTAGTATTTATTTTCTAATATTACTTCCTCACTTTTTTGAGCAGTATGCTGGTTGATTTGATATCAAGAATGCTGTTAAGTGATTGAAGAAATGTTTCTTTCTTCTGTTAATGGCAGGTATTTCACAAGGACTTTGAACTGGTCCCTTCTCATGTCTTTTTTCACGGTGAGCAATTTGATAGTCCATCTGATATGCCACTTTAAACTTGCAAATAACAATTTTTTTTCCTGTACAACTTCTTTTCCTCCACCTAATGACATGGGCAGTTTTAAAGAAACAAATTTTCTTTTTCAATGGTCACCTGTGCAATTCATCATCTTGCCTTCAATTACTTAACTGTTACTTTTCATCTTGTTCTGTATATGCCTACAGTCTTCATGATTTAGTGATTGAACAGATGTGAAAATATTTAACAGGAGGTTCAGCTTAGATTTAGTCTCACTGTGTCAAATGAAATACGTATGCAGGTTGTCCCAGCAGCTTCTGTTTATGGATGGTCATGGTCAGATTGGAAACGTATATTTGCACATTTCAAGTAAGCTATTTGATTAATATTTTCTTCACATTTTTTGGATGCTGTTCTTTATTGGTTTCAGATATTGTTACTATTATTATGGACTTGCATTTTGAGGTTTATGCCTTATCTTTTAAAATGTTACCTTTATGTTTATGATTTGTATTTAGGACTCTGATTGCTCAACTGCAGCACAGCTCTTGCATCCTCATTTGTTAAATTGAGATCTATGGCGATGAAGCATATAGAGGGCCTGTGCCCTTTGTTTTTATTCCATGCCGTGGTTCGTAATGGGCAGCACTTAAGTTTGAAAAGGGATGTCCTTTTGTCTATTTTTCCTTCCATTTACTAGTTGCAAGTTAATTGAACGTTCATTCTGCTTGTTGCTGAATGTGCATAATTGGATAATGTGCATTGAGCAACCTACCATTTGGTAAATTTTATTTTTGTAAAATTGGTGCATGAATAGGCCTTAACAACTTATCTTTCTCATGCAAATCTATCAACATATCCATTGATGCAAGTTGGATATAGCCACACTATGTGACTATAAAAGGTCTAGCCTTCATGGTTTTTGTGTCTCCATTGGGAGTCAACACAGGTGATATATGATTTCATGCCTTGAGTATTCATCTTTCCAATGGGAGTCAACACAGGTGATATATGATTTCATGCCTTGAGTATTCATCTTCCAAGAAATCTTTGTAATGGAGGTCCGGAAGAATTAATCCACCCTATAAGAAAGCCCTAGTTAACCTAAGATTCTATTTGTGGCATTTACCTAACATGACTTTTGAAACTTCAAAATCTCTATTGGCTGTATTTAAGTTCGTTATAGTGAACTCTCTGTTTTGATATTACTCGTATATACACTATCATATCCAACATGGCATCCCAGTCCAGGACTACCGTCAATGACTGAATGTTCCACGGTTGGATGGGCTTTTGACTGAGGGGATGGCACTTTTATCATATCAGCAGATTTTTGTCCTCTTGCTCTGGCTTTATTTTTTCATTTAAAGCTTCTATTTGTCATAGAAGATATCTCATCAACCGTCTTTGCTGTCATTGTTGTTTAAAATAAAAATGTGTCTTTTATGGCATTAACTTTGTAACAGTTTTCCTTTCTCAATTGTTTGTTTGATTGCTCTTGACCTGTAGGCCAAGTAGTGATGTGGACTATACAGTTTGTCTACCAGCACATGGAGCTATACTTGGTGCATGGTTTGGGGCTTGGCCTATGCCGCTTGATTGGGAAAGGCCTTGGCAGGTAATGCTTCTCGGTAGCAAGTTGTACTTTGACGATTTGTCTTCGTGCATGTTTTTTTGCTAGAGTATTTAGATGTCTTTCCTTTCTCTATTAAGGTGGCCAGCTTGATCAATTGCGTCTGCATCTTTCTTAGGAACACAACAGAAGTCGCAGACTTCTGAAACAAATCTGTTGCTTCTTTTACGCTTGGAATTTGGTTTCTTGTCTGACCTCATGTTCTGACAAAGGTTTCTTTTGGTGTCTCATATAGAGAGAGTTTATTTGGTAAGAACGGTTAACTAGATTCACAGAAGCCAAAACTTCTTTGCTTGCATCATTTGTGTGTCAGTGAAACAGCCTGCATATTAAATATATTATATCAACCACAGCATCTTATCTTGCTGCTGCAATGGATGGTAACCCAAAATTGAAGTTCCCATAGAACCATCACTTGACCATGTGAAATGAAGCTATCATCTTTCTTTTTTCTTGTAGTGCTGATTGTAACTCCTATTCTTTGCAGGAGTGGCCAATTTGTGTGACCTATGGTGCCATTACTGGTTATCTACTTGGGTCAGTGGCATCTTTGATTTCCATACTTGCCCTTCGTAGAGGTCATCATGTGAAGACAGAGTAACCTGACCTTTAATTATTCTAATTCCTGCTTAGTGAAGGAGACTTGCTGAAGGCTGGGTCAAATGGGTTTAGTATTGTCGAATGTGAATGTTCTCAATTTTCCTGAAATTAATAGACTTTTTCTTGTTTCTGGAAACCTACAGTATGGTATCTTAGGTGTATACTACAATATCTTGGCATGCAGAAAAGAAGATCAGTGGGCTTCTCCACAAATTTGATGAGAGCTAATGATCTTTTCTAGCTGCAGAGAACAAAGAATGTGCTAGGATGCAAGTTGCTTAGAAGTGATCCAGTGTTATATTTGAGTAAGTTGCAGAAAACAATTTACTAATTTAGAGTTATGGAAAAGGGACCCGGATTCATAGTTATTGTTTCAGCTGCACGTAGCTATAGTTAGAAAACAATTTTCTAGTTTGCAGAATACTGTAATTTTATTGAAGATTACCTTTTTTGTCTTTTAAATTTATTGGTTGGCCAATGTACCTTTCTTCATTTCATTCGGGAGAAACTACTCCAAGCTGAGAGACTTTGGTGCACGTTCAAGGCGTAAAAATCTCAAGGCTGTTCTCCTACTCATGGTTCTAGTATATGCCGGCTTTTGCAAGAGGTTCTCCAGCCTCCATGATTCTGGTCTCTATCAGTTTTTGCAAGGTATCGGTGCCACTAAGATTTGAATAAATGACTGGCTGCCTACCAGCCACTGACCTAACTAGGATCTCTAAATGTCAATATTCTCATCATTGAATTCTACGATGAACTTGTCTTTTTTATCAGACCCATTCAAAGGGTTCGAGGTTCGAATTCTGTGGCCAATAATGTTCATGTACATTATTTTTTTGAGCTGCAAACAGTGTTAAATACGAGACATAAGTTTAAAGGTGTACAACAGGTCCACCCAAGCCTAGAAGCATGCCAAAACCTTAGAGGCATGAATGTATGGTCTTGAGAGCTTTACATGAATGCAGTTTCTTATAAGTAAACATAACAAAGAAAAAAACAAGAGGGGGATTTTGATCGGACAAACTGGTTGCCAAGAAATCATATTATGGTATATGTAAGGCTGACAGGGGTATCGTGTTTGGCACCTCAATACATTTACAAACAACTGGAAAATTTTACAAATACCAGCTCAAAACTCAATGAGGTGACAATTTGGATTAAAAAATAAGCGGTTAAGTAAAAGAAATAAAAAAACTCAAGTGCATGTAGTTATTTCGTCAAAACTTGAAACTTTTTTATAAAAATTTGAAAAAAATGACCTTGGGTTTAGGATGTCATTTTGTGATTGTTCTCCTCAGAAAGACTTGCACAATTTAAATGCATCATAAAAGCAAACATTTTGTGCATCTCATCGAGCTTGCTGAAAAGGCAATTTCTTGTTTAACGGAGCTGTATTTGTTCTTCCTATTAGAACAGAAGTAGCCTATTTTGGATTGGGATCTTGGAATGTAAGATGTTAGTTTATGTTAAGTCATAATATAAGGTTGTTATTAGTTTATGTTAAGTCATAATATAAGGTTGTTATCTCTTAACTAAGGTCAATTATAAGAGCCATTTGCTGCTTGCGACCGCCTTAACTTTAAATCAATAAGGCTCCAAAGTGCAAACATCAACGAACTTTCTGTGGTCTCTTCAAAGTGCAAACATCTGTGGTCTCTTTTCTTGTTTCCCGTTTTACTCGGAAGAAACCATTTTGGGACTAGAGGCATAAAATTTTCATAGAACCATTCTTCTGCCATCTCCATTCTTCCGCATCATATGTAGGTTTCGGTCTCTTCGGGATATTCCTCCTCAGTACCACCTCCCTCTCCTGGCGCCCATGCAATAAGATTTGAAATCAATGATTGACAACCCACTAGCTGCTGACCTAACAAGGTGGATCAAACTTCTTAAGCTGATTCTGCATTCCCAAGTAGGGGCAGAGCCATGATTTTTTCTATGGTCGAGCAAAGACAATTTGCGGGTCGGGCCAAGAGGAGCAAGTAAGAGCGACGGTTTGGGTCAAACTAAAAGAACTTAATTTTTTTAATATATTTTTTTTTTTTCGTGCTCACTCGAGCCATGGCCCAAGAGGCCCCCCCCCCCCCCCCCTCCCTCCACCCATGTTCCCAAGGCTCGTTGACAACACACTTGTCGATGTGATAGGAAAAGACGACTTGATGTTATAGCATTTCACTTGTGTAGAATGTACAAACCACCGATGACAAGCAGCAACTTCGTGACCAGAACAAGAACAAGTTATTTGTTATAATAACTTGTTCTGACCCCGATACGATGAGGCTTGAGTGAATCTTTGATAAGTGAGTAATTTTCATCTTTCTAAACGAAAAAATTAGGAAAGAGGAGATTCAACTAGCTTAAACCAGAAAAAGAAAATAGAATTGGAAGTCGTTGAATATTAGAGTTGAGAGTGATGGTGAGTTGGAGTTGAGAGTGGCAGATCCAAGTTTGAAGGCCAAGGTTACGAGTTCGAAGCGGGAACGCTGTGGCTTCGTCCCACTCTCAAGTGGCAAAGAAAAAGAAAAAATCTCGATACTTAAAGCCAGAAAACCCTACTCTTCTGCTGCCAAACCCCCTGGGACTCTCTCTCTCTCTCTGAATCCATGGCTCTGTCCTGCCTTCGTCTTCGTCGCTTAATCCCAGTATCTTCCTCGCTTCTCAGACACCACCTTGCTCCTGCTATCTCTTCTGCGACCACCCACGCCCTCACGCCACCGGAACTATCATCACCAACCTTCAGACCATCCCCTCCTCTGCGAGCCCAGTCCCTGCTCTTCTTCAGCTCCTCCTCGAACCGGACGCCCATCGGTGATGATGGAAAGATAGGACCGGACACGATCCTCTTCGAAGGATGTGACTACAATCATTGGCTGATTACCATGGAGTTCCCCAAGGACCCAAAGCCCAGCCCTGAAGAGATGGTCGAGACCTACGTCCAGACGCTTGCCAAGGTCGTCGGAAGGTCTCTCCGGCTTCCCTCTCTCCATTTTGTTTCTGTATCTCTCGGTTGGATTAAGCTTGATGCTGACTTTTCTTCCCTCCTGCTTTCACTTTTCTTCTCGTTTTGATTATTTGGTGGTTTCCATACTTCTGCTCTGTTCTCAGTTGATTGCCGGTTGTCTTCGGGTATGTCGTTCACCGTATTTCGGTGCGTTTCAGTCGTGGTCACTCGTTATCGTTTGATGGGTGTTACTCATTAGTGTTGTTTGATGAATTCTGGAGGTGTCTGGAACAGTTACTTGACTTTTGTTGGTGTTGTGTTTTGTTAGATTGTTCTAGTTTCTCATTAAGTTTTGGCTACAGATTGTCTTATGACTCTGGATAGAGTTGTGGTTCCACATTTGATCTGAAAGGTTGGTATTGTGGTCTCGAATCCGACCTAGTTTGTGCTGGGTCTACGTTATCTATTCTTCCTCTGGCGGTTTCCCTCATCGTTGCGCATTTCATCATGCACGCAGCAATTCTATGACTGCGAAGTATGCTGACCATTTTACTTTTAAGACTCTGAAGAATGAACACCATTTTACTTCGAGTTACCAACTTAGGAACCTGCATCTCTTGATGAAATGAGGATTTCATCATGTTTCTCAATATTGTCGATTCCTTTTCATTTGATTAACGTTCTATCGAGAATCTGAGGATCGGAATGTGCTATAAACGGATAAACTGTCATTCAAAAGCTATGTGGCTAGGCCTACCACTAGGCCTGAACTCTCCATTGTTTGATGCTAGCCGAGTTATGGTAAGTGAGGGGGTTTTGTTATCTTGCTGGCATCAAGAAGGCAGTCCTTGCCAGTAGGTTTATAACTTTATTCTTTCCTCTAGGAAAATCTTATTTTAAAAATGCTAGGGGTACTCTGACTGTTCTTCCCTGCCAGTTTTTTCCTCCAGGCAAAACTTGTGTATTGCAAAATACTAGAGGTACTCGACTGTTCTGTTTTATTAGTTTGTACTGCTTTCCGTAGGTTATTGTTTCTCTTCTTAATTTGGGCACTTCTATTTGGGCATCATATTCATGTTGACATGGCTAGACACCAATGTGGCTCCTGGACGTGGTCAAAGAACTGTTGTGCCTTTGGGCTCTGTAAGGACGAGAATGTCCATTTTTATCAATGTTGGATGCCTTCGGGTTTGAAAAAGTGTTGTTTTGTCAAGAAAATGGGAACATTCTTTTTTCTTTTTAAAGCCATCTCAGCATTGCATTCTTAGCTTATAAGATATAATTTCTGTCTTGGTAATTGAAACTTTAATAGTATAAACTATAAACATTCGTTTTTATTTACTGACATGCTTCTTGTTTCAAAAAAACAAAATGCTATTGCTTGGCAATGATTTGTCTAATTTCACTTCATATATATCCGTGTTTCCCCCAAGTTTTTTCATGTTACCCCTGTAGGCACTGGCATCCATATGATGTGAAAGATGTTTTAAATAGTTCTGCTGGACACTTTATTCATAAAACCAATGGTCCACATAGCATAATGGATTTAAAATGATAGAAACTCATCTTCGAGTTGTCTCTGAAGGTTTTGAAATGAAAGAAAAACCTTGTTGGATATTCATTCAAAAGGACTTGATTAATAATTTGACTTCTTCCTTGTCCTTAGTTGCTACGGGCCATTTCATGTTCTGGTTATGTGGGTATTTATTTCATTGACATATAAACTTTTAAGACACGTTTATTTGATTGTTTAGTGCTCTGGTGTTCGTTATCCTTCCTGTTTTCTTTCTTTTTTACCATAAGATACTGTATCTTGGTTATGGTGGATTGAAACAACTAATGAAGACTCTTGGCTGTTCACAGCGTGGAGGAAGCCAAAAAACGTATGTATGCTTGCAGCACCACGACATATACAGGGTTTCAAGCTGTAATGACAGAGGAAATGTCCGAGAAGTTTCGNCGAGAAGTTTCGGGGTATGTTATTTGGTCAGCTGATTCTGTTTTTCATGTATGTTTTACTGATAATTACTTTGGTTTGTTCATTCAGGTTTGCCTGGAGTTGTCTTCATTCTGCCTGACTCTTATATTGATCCTGTGAACAAGGAATATGGAGGTATTTTCGTGTTGTTGTTCCCCCTTATTCAATATGTTATTTTGTTCGAAATTGTGTTTTTTTGTGGAATGCCCATTCATTTTCTCCATGTATAGGTGATAAGTATATCAATGGAACTATCATCCCTAGACCTCCACCAGTTCAATACGGAAGGTCACAAGGCAGGTACAATGATCGCAACAGGAACTATGACAGGCCAAGTTATGACAGGCAAAGGGAACCAATGCAGCAGCAAGGATTCAATCAATACCCTCCACCATCTAATCGCCAGAACACTATGCAAGGTGGAAGACAAGATTATCCACCACCACCACCTGATCGCCAGAACACCATGCATGGTGGAAGACAGGATTACCCATCACCGCCACCACCACCTGATCGCCTGAACACCATGCAAGGTGGAAGACAGGATTATCCACCACCACCACCACCAGGGAATTTTTCTCCAAGTGGGGATTTCAGGAACTCCATGCAAGGTGGAGGACCTAATTACCCACCACCTCCACCACCAAGAAATTTTGGACCCAGTGGAGGTGATATGCGTGGTTATGGTCCTCCAGCTGGCAGGGACTTCACTCCACCTGGTAATAGAGGCTTTCCTCAAGGAGAAAGAAGAGACTATGGGCAGCAAGTTGGGGTGAGTTATCCTCAAGGTGAACAAAGGGACCCGATGGCTGTTGGTGGGAGAGATTATGCACCAGGGGGTGGGGATTTTCAGGGAGAAAGAAGAGGTCCTTTCCCACCATATGGGAGAGACCATGACCAGGGGGTTCAAGGTAATTATGTTCCTCCAGAGCACAGGGACTTTTCACAAGGAACAGGTAACAGGGATTCTTCACATTCTGCTGAAGGAAATTATGGGGGTTCCGGCAGTGATTATGGTTCAACTGGGCATCCTCATGGTGGACAAGTAAGGGTTTTTCTTTTTTCTTTTCTCTTTTTGTTTTTTGGTTTGGTTTTTTTGACAATTAAGCGAAACGGCCTGCAGTTATCTTTGTAGCATATAGTGTCATGACAGATATCGGTTGTTGTAAATATTTTTTGGTTGCCTGTGGAGAACATGCTTGTTCTCCTCTAGTTTTCTGGCTTGGGATTTCATAAGGAATGTGATGAACAACTTGATTACCGCTTGGTCTGTTCTAGACTAATACAATCTCCAGGAGCAGATACAGATTGTAGGCTACTTCTGATAATCTGCAATTACAGAATTTTTCTCCGTCTGATAATCTGTAATTACTGAATGTGTCTCTGATGGTGGAATTAGTGATCTCATCTTTTCTGCTCAATGCTGCACCATATTTATTACTATTAGTTGGTGGATTCATATCCTCAATATTTGCTCCCTTTCAAGTACCTAGAAGTTTAGGCACCTTGTCCTCCATCAATCTGATGAATTACACAATTTGCTTCATTTTTGTATTGCATTACTGGAAATGGTTAATGGTGATTCAAATGTATGGATACATGTCTTCCCTTGGTGCGAGTCACTTTTGCTCTGTTTGTTCACTGAATCTGACTCCATTTGAAGTTTAGTGTACTCTTTCTAGAACTATAGGCTATAGCATGTAGGTGATCTTGAGCAAGTTAGTCTCAAAAATAGACTTACCCTTGCTTGTCTGTTGTCTCAGGTTTATTCTGTTTTGGTGATTTGTTGACAACCTTT
The DNA here is from genome assembly GCA_011799765.1 of Nymphaea thermarum. Lineage (NCBI taxonomy): Eukaryota > Viridiplantae > Streptophyta > Magnoliopsida > Nymphaeales > Nymphaeaceae > Nymphaea > Nymphaea thermarum. The sequence goes on along the minus strand of JAANDH010000175.1, from coordinate 139,753 downwards.
AACTTGTGATATCTCATTTATGTTTTCTGTGTTAGCGACTTAGCGTGCTTTGTTAGAAGAAGGCATTAGTTGGTATTTACTTGCATATTCGCCATAATATGTTTCAATATTAGCTTTTCCATGGTAATAATATGATGATTTTGCATGATGATAATGTTCTATTAGATGCGAAAAAAAACTATTAAATATTAACTAATAGAAGCAAAATTTACCAAAATCTGTATAGTCAGAAGTGGTAGTTAGCACCGCCAAGCGTCTAGAATCTAGGAGGTGGCCTTAGGTAGTCAGAAAGGAAAAGAAAGACCAAGATGGAAAATTTTAGTAATTTCCAAAGTCATCAGAACGACCCATTCATAAACAACAAATTTGTTTTAACTAGGTCAAATTTCATGGTTAATGTATGCAAGGAGAATCTTTGTTTCACCCTTATTGGATGAAGTTCCTTCAGCGGAGTTGCTGCGAGCTATGGGTGATGTAATGAATTTATGAGTCGATGCCTATTATGGCAAAGGAATTATCAAATTAATATTTGTAATATCTTGATATGCAGCATTTTTTTTTAGCAGTCCTCACAGTTTTGTACGATGACTCTTTTTTCCACTGTGAGAGTGGTGGCAGTATCTTAACATATGAAACTTCCATTTCCAGCTGCCTTAGGTGTTAGCATTTTGCTTGTTCATTCTTGTATGTTCTACTATATCAAGGTAAATGGTAAAGCACAAGAAGAGAAACAACAAAGATAGATACTGCTTGAAATTCAACCTCTGGTGGAAATCAAATAAAATGGAGAGATTATCCATTTTTCGTGTAACAGGAGGCATTGGCACCAAGAATAGTAACTCATGATGAACATGGCAAGAACTTGAGGGTGGTTTATGGGTTGGTATTTCATGTTGGCTTTGACGTTGCCCAGATGTGCCCTAGTGTCTGGTCAGTGTAAAAGTCTGCATGGGGAATCACTAGAACAGGTTCTGAAGAGAAAAGCAGTGTCACCTTCTAAATTGTGTGAGTTGGATTGCCTCCCTTGATGCTGAGTTATGAAAAGAACCTTTATGATGTCTCATAAACTTCAGAATGGTTACTAATCAGATCACTTATAAATGATTTGTATCTTGGTTTGCACTACGCTGATTAACTGTGTGGTAAACTGTGCCTGTTAAGGCTCAGACGTTTTTCTTGCTCATATTTGAAATGATGTATGCAAAGGTACAACCCTGTTATGTAATTCTTTGCAATTGTTTTCCCTCTCTTTGCTTAGTTCAAACTTCAATCTGATCTTTACTGCCATATTTAATTGGATAATAAGTTAATAACCAACCCATGAAGGTGTCATCTTATATTTTCATGCAATATGCAGAATCTAGAATTTCTTCAGAACGCTTTGATCTGTTCAAAAATTTGCAAGTGCTTGTATCATCCTCATGCTGAGTAACTGATTTCAGGGATGGCGCTGAAATGCAAGCTGAAGCCTGAAGGAGATGTGACCTGCATAGATGATCCAAGGACAGTACGTGTTTCTACTGTAGGAAATTGTTTGCATGGCAACCGCATAGTGTCAGAAAAAATGCTTTTCAGCTGCTTCCTTTCTGCTGGGTATATCTTGGGATCTGTGTAAGTAGTAGTCGGGATACGCTGGCATTACAGAGAATAATTTTTGGTATGATATTGTTGGCATTACAGAGAATAATTTTTGGTATGATATTGTTTCATTATAGTTTTACTTTTCTAGTTTGCTGAGCTCTGCTATGTGCGTGATACTGACTGTAAGTTCTTTTGTAGTGAAAAAACCAGGTTCTCGGCGCTTAGACAGTTTCAAAAGCTGCCTAAGTGGTTATATATAAGTCGGGAGTTTTCAACGGTTTCTCATTTAAAAGTAAATTACAAACTTTTGAGGTCGCATTGAATGACTTTTTCAACTCTTGCTTAGTCCCAGCTAGGCTTTTCAGAGTCCTCGGCGCCAACTAGCTCCTTTGACATTGTGAATTACTTTTTCTGTTGCAAGATTGTCATTTCACTTTTTAGACTAATGCATCGAGGTTCCTTCAAGTTTTGCGGGGAGACGGAGAAGGCTATATGTGTGTGTTCAGGGTCCGAAATGACCAAAGTGCCTAAGAATGCAAATGGGTGAACCCACTTTAAGGGAAAAAAAGAGGAGAAAATTTTTCTTTTTGAAAGACCGAAATACCTTACACAAGTCTGTATGTTTGAGGTATACCGGGAGGTGAAACAAACCTCTCTTCCACCCCTTGCCTTTTTTGGTTTAGGGCTATTTTAGAATCTTGCTAATCTTATGACCGGAGTTAACCATTAACTTGTGTGTTTAATTAATGTGCATGCCACCTTTTGCAGTGGGAAGCGTATCTTGGGATTTGAACTGGAGATGTACCGTCATATATGCTGTTTGCCTGTGTATCTCTCTCTCTCTCTCTCTCTCTCTCTCTCTCTCTCTCTCTCCCTATATATATATGTGTACTAAATGAGACATTATGTTGCAGAGTGCTTCAGTCTGCTTCCACCTTACTAATTGAATAAGCTGAAGGCATTTTCAGTTACTTTGGTTGTTTACCAGCCTAATTAGGTCCCATTGCAATTAGATGCCTAACCAATTGATGCCACATGCCAGCCTAATTAGTGCCAATAATATTAGTTTGCCCCACCAGTTCACCCTGATCCTCCACAGTTAGAGATGCATATGTATTGTCTATTCGGATCTATTAGTTAAATCTGATGAAAGGATTTGGATCCAACTACGAGTCAATTTGAAACCCAGTATACAATTTCATAACGAAATTCATATCCAAATATGATAACCGACCGGGTTCCGAAAAAAATGCCACCTGAATACATAGAAAAGTCCAATCGTATACTACTTGGATCCAAGTTCAATTAACATCATTAAGCTCTTTGATTCTGAATCCAAATCTGATTAGTCTTGGTAAAGGCTGGATTCAATCTGGATACAATCAGTTTACATCCATATCCACAAACGGAGAACACAAGTCTGCAAGCCCACCGGGATGGATTTCCCTTCCGAACCTGATAATTACCCAGCAGGCTACCTGACCTTTACATTCAAACCACCAACCTCCGACTTCAAAGTCCCACGCCACAATGGCATAAGTAGGTGGAGCCATATAAGTGCCTTTGATTTTGGTTTTGGAGAAAAACATGTGACCTCTTAGACATGGATGTCAATTGATCGGATTCGAACCAGGTGTACTTTTTACCATATCCCATCTTGAGGGTTACATATTCAAATTCGAATATAAAAAAGTCTATGTCACATTCAAATCTGACTTTTGAATTCACAATATGAATAATTTTTTTTTTCACATTCAAATCCAACTTTTAAAATACACAACTAAATCCAAACCATATACGTTATGAGAACTGGACTTTTAAAATACATGGGCATTGAATATAAGACGTCTACTTGAAGCTGAATCAGTATCCAAGTTCAATTGGATACTTACTTTAAACTGAAGTCAAATTCGATTGGATGTTATTTCTTAATCCAAATCCAACTTCTAAATATTATGTTGATTTTTTTTAACATTCACTTTTTGTTTTGTTTTGTTTTGTTTTTTTCTTTACAGTTTGGTTGGATATCTTATTCAAATCTGATCCATTGACATCCCTGCTCTTACATAAAAATAGCAGCAAAACCTCATTTCACACCTGCATGTAAAAAATGTCACAACCTGGATCCTCGAGGCGGTTAATGCAACACGCAAGGGGCAATGACTACTACTATAGGCAGCCAATTTCCTTTTCAAATTCTCCGAACATCAATTTTCTGCTTCAGAAAGAAAAAAAGACACCAATATGCAAAATGAAGTACAGTGTAAACATTACCTAGAAACACGACAGCAGGCCTGACATCCTTGGGGATGAAAGGAAAGGTGAAAGTTTCAGATCTCACGATGAAATACTTCTCATGCTCACCCAAAAACTACATAACTTGTCACGGCAATGGTCCAGTAACTGCCTAACTTTATCAACTACATAAAAGTCTATTCGGAACCATGCGACAAGACATACAGTTAAGATTCATGTACAGTATGGTTGTTCATGGCAGACGCCAAGATGGATTCCCAGAACGGACCAGTTTCAGAAAACGCTGCATAGGGAAGACAATTGAACATGCAGACCCAGCTCCATAGGGCAAGGACAAGGATTCATCTACGTCACAAAAGCGTGACCAGGAGGACAAACAAGCAAGGGGACATGACACGTTGATGTGTTCAGGCATCACTGCAAGATAGGACAATGAACAAGAGAAGATAGGGAAGGTTTCAAGGAGAACATGAACTTCTTCCTTTCGTACTTGCGATGGAAGTTGCTTCTCTTCTTCCACAAAACTTCATCAACATCGGACCAAGAACCCCCTTTCTCAAATCATGTTTCTTGTTGTGCCTGTGATGACAGCATTCTTCACCAGCCAATCATACTCTTCAATCAGTTTTCTCGTTACAATCAGATTTGTCTCAGGGCGCCATGTTTCAGGCCTTTTCTGACTGCTTCCGAGAAGGAATGAAACAAATAGACACCATGAAGATATGGGCGGTGCAAGTGAAGGCTGAAAAAGCTGTAACTTATGAAAACCTGATTGTACTTCCTCTCATGGTGATTTTTTTTTCACGGAAAAATTTGAAGAACTTGGAGTAGAATCAGAGTAATTTAAAGACAAACAGATAAAAAAAAAATTAAAAACTTGGGCCTTGGGTTTCCTTGGATTCTGAAAAATAGCGGAGGAAAAAGCATTAGTTTGGTGCTCCCTAACTTCTGCAAGCGCTAGGTGTAATTGTGTAAAGAAGAAAATATCTGAAGGCAAAGCAAGGAAAGAAAAATCATAGATCAGGAAATGTACAAGAACGTAGTTGACAAGGACATGCACCAGTTACAGAATAATTATTATGGTAGATATCATAAATAAGTCAGTATGTAATATCAATAAAGAATTTACTCACATAACAGTGGCGGATGCACATGCATAGAAACACCTCAACTGCACATGCACAAAAAATTGCGGAAAACCAAGCAAAACTGAAGGGGACTTTCATTCATTGAACTTCATGCTTCCACTCTGCGAGCCATTTCCATTTCTTCTGCGAAGGGAAAGCCCGCCTAACTTTTCACCAATCTTGCCTGGAGGAGCAGTCTCTTTCTCCTTGAAAAACAAATCTCTCTCTTTGCTTTTTGCTGGTGGAGGTGGGATCACAGGAGCTGCCTGGATAGGTTCAGGTTCTTGCGTCTCTCTTAGTGATGACCAAAATGGTGGGGGTGGTGGTGGCGGCAGATTTTCAAGAATGAAGGAATCTGATGAATTTGATGAGCTTTCAGATGGATCCTCCCTCCAAGCTTGGGCACAGGCCTTTCCTTTTCGATCTCTGGAAGACCATTTCAGGTAAAAGAAGTCATCAATAAAAAGTTGAGCATACATGGTATAAAGAATCATGCGGAGAGCAATGAATGAATGCACGTAGCACAGATGACCAGCATTTAAAACCATCTAAGGGGAATACTGCAGATGAGCGATACTACCACATGCAATCTAGGCCCACCAGCTGTGCATCAAATCATTTAACATGCATTTTTTGCATGTTAGCCATTTACCTTAGAAAGCATATTTGGTTTTCTTCTTTTGCTGTGAAAGTAGGACCAAAAATTTTCTATGCAAGACATGTTTGATGTGCCGTCACTAAAACTCTTGAAGAGGCATAGGCTAAGACACCTATTTCAATAAGAAAATCCTTATTTATTTTCTAAAGAGAAACCGGCATTTGGACTGATACTCTATGGCTACTCAAAAGAGAACTACAAGCAATTCATACTTCTGCAAATGCTTATGGTGGTAGCTGGAACGTGAAAAAGATGATAGTTACAAGTGACATGGTATTGGTGGTCCAGTAGGAAGGTTTTTTCTAAATCACTGGGATCATTCACATTACATTGAAGAACTGGCTTTGTACCATGAACATTATTACAATCATGGCCTGGCATATTTAGAGAAATTGCACAGTGCTGGTTCTTAATAGTAATTAAATAGGATAATATTATGTAGCATGATTAGCAATCTTACTGGATAGTTGGTGACTCTCTCCTACGCAACAGATCTTCATGACATAAGGAAAATAGAATGCAGAAGCATTTGATGCAATATGTCAGGAAATCAGCTTTACCTTTGAAGCAAACAATCAGCTTCCTCTTCATCTTCTGTTTCTTCATGGTTGACAGCAACACTTGATGAATTTGGAGCTGAGGGGAATTGATCTTCATGGTTGACAGCAGTACTTGATGAATTTGGAGCTGAGAGGAGTTGATTGTCATGGCTGACAGCAGTACTCGATGATTTTGGAGCTGAGAAGAGTTTATTGTCATGGCTGACAGCAGTACTCGATGATTTTGGAGCTGAGAAGAGTTTATTGTCATGGCTGACAGCAGTACTCGATGATTTTGGAGCTGAGAAGAGTTGATTGTCATGGCTGACAGCAGTACTTGATGAATTTGGAAATGAGAGGAGTTGATCATGTTTAGTGAGCAACTGCTGCAGTTGCTCATTGAGTTCTATCGCTTGTGAAACTAGTTGGTCATCACTGAAAAGTTCAAAGAGAAGAAAAATCAGTAGATACAGTGCATATGTTCAAATTTGTGTGTTTGCTTGTGTATGTATATAAACCTTTTTGCTGTATTTTGTGTATCTTTTGTTGTCTTTTGTATCTTTTCTGTTTTATCTTTTTATCGAAATAAGGCTTTGACCAGATTGGGCAGCCTGTTGACTAGTCCTCGGTGCCTAGATTTACGGATATGTTTGTGGTTGTGTGATTATGCCCCTACCCTACACCAAAGATTTTTTAAAATGATCTACACCATGATCAACACTCGTACTTACACCCATGTGAAATAGTCTCATGTGTTCCGAGCGATGTCACATCTGTCTAAGTGCATCTCATACCGTTCACCTGGTCTGTTAAAATAAAGCTGGTTTACAACATTCTCACACTGTTAAATCATCAACATCTTCATCAATCGCTTTCTGTGCAGGTAAATTTCTAGTTGCCTTTTTCTCCATTGTCTCTAGTCCTTCCCGTCAGTCTTTTGAAACATCTGTGGCCGACCTTGATCCACTAAGTTGTCCTTCTTGCCACTTGCTCAAAGATTTCCTAAATCCTTGGCTCTTTTTGTCAAGATCTGTAGCACAACTTTGTGATTCTCAAGTTGTGCTTGATCCCTTGATGCACCTGTCACAGCTCTGGCCAACTTGCTCATTAGGTGTATATGAACTTTGAAGTAAGTCCATGGTTTGGCCTCATGTGCCTAAGAAAGTCAGTGTTTCTTGGATTTGCAATGCATCCAAATATCATTAAACAACTACAAACTTTCACAAAATAGGTACTAGCCGCGGGGCTTCACAACCCTAAGTGGGTAACCATATCTCTGGATGAAAGTGAAGTTTTCTTGTGTAATAAATCAAGAGAAAAAATAACTAATCAACAAAGGCATTTTGCCTGTCATGCTCATCTATTGAGCCATGCCAACCCTGGACATGTTTTGCTTTTAAATTATGCCTCATTGAGGTTCTCTTCAATGATGACTATCTCATACTTTTTCTGTCTCAGCCGAGCCGCGTCACTATGGTCCTTGCACGATATTTATTCCCCTCCCTACATACCATTCTTCAGAATGTGCAACCAATTACAGACATCAACACCATAGACACTTGTTGAGAGTTGCAATTGGTTTTTCTTTGCTCTAACTTGATTATAAAAAATAAACCTGGCTTCCAAGGACCAAAACCATTAGGGCACTCAAAACCAACTTGGCCACCAAGACCCGACCTTGGCTCGGATACCACTCGTTATGACAAAAAATTTTCATCTCATGTAGTGCCAAAGATTGCTCCAACCCTCAATGTACCATGGTAAAGTGCTCAAAAAGCAGAATGGCTGTTGAATGCGCCAAAAAACATCAGTATCAATCAAAGCATAAAGAAGCTCCGTATATGCCAGTCTGCTAGACTGCAGGTCACATACTAAATTGAAACTGCGAACAAAGAAGACAAGCAAGTGGAAAAGTTTTATTTGTCCATGTCTTGGATGAGCATCTATATCCTGTCTACTTGCAGGTTTGTCCAAGTTTCATGCTATGTCTATTTCCACGTAAACTTTTACATGGCAGTAATGGCCTCACCATGAAGTCATCACCAGATGCATAACTCGTTGCTTTTCGAAAGAGCATTGTTCCATGAGATCCAGGGTGAATTCATTTGTAGCACCCTGTAGAAAAGAAGAAACAACTAAATTTTGGTTAAAAATTCAACTCACCATCAACTTTATGGATGAACAGAACAGTAATTTGGTGGAGGCTAAAAATCGAGAAGACCTAAAAATGAAGAATAATAATCACATGTAGTGTGTTGAAACATGAAGGCAGCCTAGAATTTAAAAGATGACAAGAAAAATAAAGCTGGACAAATTTCAGTGATAGGATTAGAAAAATACAAGATTAATACCACAAAGTGGCCAAAGTTTTAGCAACTAGCAGAATAGAGAAATGATAGTACTTAAGTTTATTTTGATTTGAAATTTTGAACTATTTCACAGCATATTTCAAAAGTGATTAATTTCATACCTCAGGATGCAAAGGATCAACAGCATAAAGTACTTCTCGCAAAACCTCCATGACAGTAGTCGCTTTCTCAATAATACTGAAATTGGAGAGAATTTAATTTTAAATAGAGATCAAATAAGCATCTTGTGTCAAAGCTTGTATTATATGCAAAGAAAACAAGATGTTGCCATTAATGCAAAATTCCGCTATCACAGGAAATCTGGAAAGGTATATAGTTATATATGGAATAGAACAGTCATTGTTTTAGGGTCAGGTAAAGTTATAAACACATTCCTGAATTGTATTTACAAGTAATAAGAGAATGAACAATACATAGGTATAATCATATGCAATTTTTCATCAACAAGAGCGATCAGTTTCTGACCTTCTTAGTGTGTTTTATGCTCAATTCCTGCTTCTTGCTCCCAATAAACGTGATAAAGATTCATGCATTGTGTTCCTCACTGGGAGCCTCAGGTCACAGGAAACAAGAGCACACCACAAACTACATGAACTATGAATTTCGATCTGATAAAATCTCGAATGGATTGGGAAACAGCAAAATGTATATTGTGGTGCAACTCCATGATGGGGAACAATGTGTACTTTCGGGTAGAACAAAGAAATCAATAAATAGTTGAAAACAATTTTGCCAATCAAGAATTGTCTCAACGCACAAGTCTATACTAAAAAGAAACCATTCTTCAACTCCGATAGTTGGATGCACCATTCACTAATTAATGACATTGACACCAATTAAACCAATAAGGCCAAATGTGTCAATAAGTATCTTGTGTTTATCTTGCCTATTCCACATTAGCATGTTGGCATTCCATACATATGATCAACTGGGTTACCACTAGTCTTGTTCAGCCAGAGGTTAACATCATTTGTAAGCATTCATCAATTTAAAGGTGTCACTCTTAATTGATGTTGGTCCAGAATCTAATATGTGAAATGCATATCTGTAAATGCCTTGTTTTTAAGGTCAACTGCCTGTATGTAATATTTTAAATTTGCAATTTTAAGGACGAGCAGCATATCATGAATCTAATGTTACAAGAAAGTGCCATCTAAGGTCTTATTGGTTTACATGTGATGGTGTACCACCTGCAACATGATCGTCTTGATGCCTGTTTTGCAACATTTAAGTTGTATCAAGCTTTTAAGGACTTAATCTAGGGAATGAAAAAGTTCTAGGGCTTTGGTATCAAATTTCACTTCATCTCCACATTTATATCCGTGATGGATGCTGAAAGCCTGAAACTGATAAACAATTCGACCTTTCAGGTCCTTCACTAAACAAGACTGGCACCCTTGTTACACCTGTTCCACTTAACATTATTACCACTGAGCTGACAAGCATCTTCAGCCTTTAGATATTATCAACTGTAGTGGACCAAAAATAAAAACTACCACAAACCAATGGATAAAGCACAGCTAAGCCAAGGGCTTCAATGCTTATGCAAACTGCCTGAGCACATGTAGTTTCAGGACAACAAAAATAAATTACCTTGAATCTGGTACAGAATCGGGATCTGGTGGGTCAGCATCTACATCAGGTTTTTGAGGAGCAGTAAGTACAACAGGCAAACTTTCAGCTTCAGCATTAGAGTCTGATGGATTTGATGTTGCAGCAGATTGGTCTTGAAACTGCACACGTGCACGCTGTCCACAAGTGACTGCCATATGTTAATTTTTGGTCGTTCAACACATCTATGCAACTCAGCAACTTAATTAATTATAGATACTGGATAACTGGAAACAAATGAAGGTTAATAAAACCAAATCCAATACAGAAGCAGTGATCATGAACTACAAAGAAAACCATACGCTCGTGTTCAGCTTTCAATAGGTAGGCATACTGAAAATTCCCAAATGTAATAATTGCACTATCCAAAAGCAACTGCCATATGTTAATTTTTAGTCCTTCAACACATCTATGCAACTCTTCATTTAAATCAACTCAGCACAATTGGGAAACAATATAAAGTTCTAAAGAAACCAGATCTAGGTTAGCACTCCATCACTCCAATATAAAAGGCTAAAAGCAATAACCATGAACTAGAAAGAAAACCATGGGCCAGGTTCAGCTTTCGAAGCTAGGCATTGATCAAAATTCCCAATGTTAGTTATCAAAAGCAACATCAAGATACCCAAAAAAACTACAATAAATGCAGCTTACCATGGACACAAATTTGTATAAAATGCACTGATCATCAATCGGTGTTGGACGGTCAGATGCTTATTTATGTAATATGGATCCAGGTACAGACATGGATGAAAAGCAATTTAAAAAAACTTTGGTGCAAGAGTACAACTTTATATATATATAAGAAAAGTCGATGTGCTGGATATTGTCGGATGGCTAACATTCAAAATTTGCCGCTGAAAAGGCCATGAATCATCACTAAAACCATCATAAACTGTCACCACACCATAAAAAATGGCTGATGTCAACCTGATGACTTTTTTAGCAATTAAGTTTTGAATTTTAGCCATCCAGCACACGTTATCTACTATCATCCAAATTTTAGAAAAAAAAATTACTTTACATGTGGTACCTTATCAACCATCAATCAAGTAGCTTGACTCATAAATAGTCCATGTATTCTTATTATTTAGTGCACATATTCTATGAACTATATATATAGATATATATATATATATATTGACAATTTGTTTAGTACTTATAATCAACAAAGTATAAGTTAGCCACTCAAATGGAATCAAGAACTCCAACTTTTCACAACTCACAACATATTTGTAAACAATAACAACTTCAATGTTTGTTCTACTAAAGAAACAACATGCACATTTTCTGCTGCTTAACCAAATGTTTGCAGAGAGATATATTGACCATGGATCTCTATGTTTACGTACCACCAATTCATAATAGGCTTTGTAATATTGAGGAAATTTTCCAGAAGCTCCACCTAAGGCCGTTTGTGTTGCATCCAAAAGAAGAAATAGTTTTTCTCTAACTGGCGAATCTAACTGTCATCATAAAATTTGAGGATCAAACTTCTGAAACAATCTTGGAGAACAAGAAATAGTGGCCAATAGAAAAAACTATAATTCTTCTTTAGGAAAATAAATGTTAGCATGGCTGATCTTGCATACATCCAGGTAGACATCAAGTAATCAGACCTTTTTCTTGACAATCTTCACCATTAGTTGTAGGAGTCCTGTTTCAACCACCATCCTGTGAATGTGTTCCCCACAGTTATTCATCAACATCTCCAACAACTGTGATGCCCCAAAAGCAGCTTATTGGTTACATAACACGGTGACATTTTAGTTGTAGACAATTGTGGTTTAAATGCACTGATTTTTCTAATGCTAGGCATACAGAGCAAAATTTTCTTAAACATCACAAAACAAATGCATGTGTCCATTTATCAATAAAGATGGTTGTGAGCTGCAGAGTTACCTAACATTTCTTTTACTCTGAGGATAAAAATGACTCACCACCAACACCACCACTGTGTTCAACTTTAGGAACAGGAAACACAAATGCTTATAGAAAAGAACAAAACCATTAATGAAATGTTAGACTTACTACTCAGACTTTTTTGAGTTTTTCTTAGTGGAATTTGGTGTCAGACTTTAGAAGTTAGAGTGTTGAGATATTAATTGCATTTATTTATGCTTCATGTACTGATCAACATGCACTTCAGAGCAACTTGAGTATCATTATCAAGTCATTAGGTTGCCTCCTAATCAAGTTTTTTCAAGTTTTTCTATTTAACTTTCCTTTAACATGCAAATCAACAATTTTGTGCAGCAAGTGCTTGGGACATACTATAATATATTCATAATGGCCTTCTTGAATCTTGATAAAAGCATAAAATGTGTGTTTCCTTATCTTCAGGTCCTTGTTACCCTTCAAAGGTGTCAGTTAATAACTGACTAATGCTTCTAACAATTATTGGTTTAATCATTAATGAAGTCGAATTATAATTGATGCCTAAAACAAGTTTTAGCACATTCATGGTCAAGACCAGCACCCACTACCCAATAGAAATACTAGGGGATGCTCATGATCCTTTCCTTTTTCTTTTTCACTAATGAATCTCAATGAGGCTGAGAAATTAAATACATTTTTTTTTTTCAAAATCCCAATACCTGATAATTTTTTGACATCAAAAACATTTATAACCAGGAGGAATTCAACTCAATCTAACAACAACTTATCTGGATAGCAGTCATCAGACCAGTAGGAGATGATGGAAAGGAGTTAAAGTGGTATCAGGAGAAAGGACACCAGCACTTTTAAAAAAAAATTCCTTAAAATCCTACCTACAAATTCTTGAACAAGATCATAGAGACCAGATTACCCAGCTAAGGTCAAAGATTAATTCTGCTATACTTGGGATGACCACAGTTTGAGATACATAAGTGTAAGTTAAACATCAACCAAAGTCAAAGCTGGGCATACTTGCCCACAACTGGAAGGACCTTGACTAAGGGTATTACAACAAATAAATGGTTAATGCACTTACAGAGAGGTGGTTAGCATTTATCTGGCCAACAGGAAAAAAAAAAAAAGCACATAGGATACTTGTATGGGATTTTGGGAACAAAAGAAAGCCATATGCTAGCCTCTTAGACGAAAATGAAAAACTATCATGGGGGTTCCCACCTAAGATCATGATTTCTTTCACGACCTAGTCCAAGTTTCCTATATCACTTCACAAAGGATCTATCCATGCAAGTCTCAAATGTGTGGGAGACTGTCTCTGTGCATAAGCATGAAACACAAGTTACACAAAGTTGAGCCTGCAATAGAAGTAAATATAAAGACGGCCTGCATAAGCATGGATCTTCATAAACATCCTTTGAAATTCTCAGATAGCAAAAGATTCATAAGATTAGAACTTACAACAACAGAGAAAACTTGGCTATTTGGATCCTTACATCCCAACCTTTTTTTTATCGCCTTAATGACAATTTTAGCTTCCCTGCTTCCCATAGAAAGGAAAAATGCAGTCAGAAATACCAAAGTAAAACGAAATGCAAGGATGCACAAGACTTGAGTCCAATCAAGATGAATCTGCAAAAGTATTGTACAACAATTTTTGTGCATGTATTTGTGGTGTAAGTATAATCAGTAATTCAGCATATTTGTATATGCCAAGAAGGTCCGGGATGAATATTCTTGAACACAATAGGTGCAGTACCAAGCAGTAACAATAAAGTAGTTGCACACCATCAACAGATAAATATATACATAATAAAAATTCCTAATAAATGTAACTCATATAGAATGATAGGGCCAAAAAAAATCTGAAACATACTTCCAGATAGCAAACTGTCTTTCGATATCAAACTACCTCCACTCAGGACAAAATTTTATGATAAACATTCTTTTGTATCTGCTAAACATGTTTTTGAGTGCTTGAGGATCATCTCTCAAAATTATGATGAGCATTTCACATCAAAGACAGCCCTTACACCTGTTGCCTTCTAAACTACTCTAGAAGTTCATTCTCATCCAAAATGTCATTACAGATAATGATCACCAACCCCATAATTATTCTAGTGGACTGTGACAAAGTTCAGGATATTTTAGTTCCAGATAGTAAATCCACATACTGCTGACTGAGCAAAATTGAAAAAAAAAATGACCCAAAAAAAGATTAAAACATGAACCACCAATAATAAATTACAAATAAAATCAGGCAAACAATAGTAATTTTGTGATGCTATTTTGTTCTTCGCACATGTTTTCTGTATATGATGCATCAATGTCAGAAGGAACACAAGGACAAGGGTAGGTTAGCAAATGTTGGAACTTTATCAGTGAAAGCAATACGGTGAAGTGCATTTGTAGCCCATAGGCTAGCAGATACACTGTAGTGTAACGTAACACAGTCATTGTAAATGTATCATAAATTTATTTTTTAAGTTCAAAAATCAGGAAAAATAGCAAAAATCAGTAAAAGTAAGAAAAAAATGTTCTCTATAAAAACATATCATAGCAAGTATAGCCTTATAGAGATATGAACATTCATCAATTTAAGTATCTAACATAACATAATATAATGTTATACCACATCAAGAAATAAGCATAAAATATCATACATCACGAGATGAAATTGCCCAATTCAAATAGCAAAGGAAAATGCCATCGTGATCATTCATCAACTTCATTTTCATTCTTGTTCTCATTATCATTTGCATCATTTTCTTGAAAAGCATTCTTGTTGACAGCTTTTTTTTTTTTTTCAAATGGATGACTTTTCCCTCAAATCAACAATTCTCCCTCAAATAGATGATTTCACCTTGAAACTGACAAGAATTTCTCTCCTAAACTTCTCGAAATGTTCACAAATGAGAGAAGGAAAGAGTTTAAAACCCAACCCGAAACAGGGAGCTCGGACCCCCATTTTCACATATCCCGTATCATAAGGTAGGGGGTGTATTGCTTAGTATTGTACAATATGGTGGTATATATTGTAAAATACATAGATACACATGTGATTCTTTAAGATACAAATGGTACATTCTATTTATTAATGGACAATATACGTATTGTAGAATACGGCTCCATATTGTACAATATTGAGTGAAAAGTATTAGTTTGCAATCTCATATTGTTGTGGGAAAAGCAAGTGTGGAGAGGAAAAGGAGAAAGCTTCCCTAAATAAGAATAGAAATAAGCAATATAACAAAAAGGAACAACAAAAAGGCTAGTGAACCATCTACCAGCATCTTTACTAATGGCATCTCATCATTGTTTACATTTTAGATGATAAAAGGAGAGAACCTACACTGGATCGCGACTGGCTACTTCACATATTTCGATGTTTTTAGACCAATCTGGTTCATTCAGATTCTCCCTAGTTGCCAAACGAACTAGCTCAGCTGACATCTTTCGTTAGCCTTTCCAAACTTGAACAGATCACAAGAATATTGACAACTTTCTACATGGAAAAGTGTGTTTTTGCCTGCATAAATCCAATGACAAACAAATAGGAAGCAGTTAATAATCAGTTGTTAGTAATCTCTACGACCATAAAAAGCTACAGCACATAAAAATCTTCAACTAAGTCTATGGTGAAGGCTAAATAAAACATTGTCAAACTACCGAACAAGTTAGACACGCTCTATATTTCTGCAGGTACAAAACCTATATGCATGTATGTGAGAGAGACTGCAGATTGTATATAACATGCAGAGGACAAACAGTTACATGGTAGAAAGTTAGAAACCATTGCAAGTTGGAATGCATTTGATGTCACTTGCAGCAAAAGCTACTCCAATGGAAAATTACGATTTCAAACAAATACAGAAAGCACAAAGAAAGCAAATACTCAAGATCTTAAATTTATGAACCAAACTCACTCGTCAAATCAGTCATAAAATCTTTGATGGAATCGGGATTGGTCAGAAACAACTTCATACTAGGCCAATGTTTGGCCAAGGAACAGGGGGCATGGTTTAGACAGTATGCAGATTTGGCTATTATTGGTAAAATAAAATGATTTTAGTTCGCTTCTAAATTGCATCAAGTGCCCACAAAGTAAGATGAACAGTGAACGCTCCTTATTTCATGTGAGCGTACATTACACAAACAAACATCATTTCTCATGATGGAAACTCACATGGTTTCAAGTTCCAAACGTCCAATCCCTCAAACCTGATCCTGAAGGGGATCAACGTCGATATATCCTATTTTCTTTTCATAACAACAGTGTAAGAGACAGATAATTCCACAAGTTTGGCATAACTGAACGATATTAAAAACGACCAAACGTTTCAAAACTCGTACTATCAACATCACAAGAAATAAAATTCAACCATAAAACTCTAGACCACTTCATGAAACAGTGAGGCGCAGAAAGGATCAATTGCATTTTTAAAGAACAGAAGAACCCGCAGAATAAATCACCCAAAAACAAAAGTAAAAAGATCCCGCCTACCGTAACAACGGCATTTTCAATAGAAGTCCAATTGCAAATTCACGAACATGAGCATCCAACGAACAAATAAAGCCCCATTTCTTCAAACGGCAGAAACGCAGTGAAAAGTCAATTAAATAGCCGAAAGAAACACATATCGCCAACCTCGTCTCAGAAAAAACGGACGGAAAAAGCAAGAGAATTCGCATTCTTCGAACACTCATTCAGCGCTCAAAATCAACGAACGGATACACTACCGCACACAAAATCATGCTTAAGCGACAATAAGAGAACGAAAATTTCACGAATTCTTTCATAGAGTCCGATGTATCTACTCATTCCAAGCACCAAGCCAGCTCGAATCTGAACAAAAAAACTTCCCACTTTACCAAGTGACGAACTAAATCGGACCTCCAAATCGACTCGAGAGAAGCAGAGAAATGGATCAGCTGCTGCCTTAACTCTCCAAATGGGGAGAGAGATTTTTCTGCACTTTCACTCCCTCAACTGAGAAAATGAACGACTCGTTTCTTTTTCCTTTTTCCTACTGTTTATCAATGTGACTATTTTACCATGATCGGTCGAGTTTTTGAGAAATTTGAACGAGACGCAATTATGACCCAATGCTCCATCGCTGAAAGGCGATGACGATAAAGGCCCTCTACCGTATCGACTGGTAGGGAGGTTGTATCGGTCTCTACCTATGTATACATATATTAATATTAAAATAAAATGCGAGCTCAATGCATTCCCTCTCGCTCTTTAATAAATTAAAATTTTATGAAGTCAATGCTACTGGTGGCAAAATTTTAAAGGTTAGTTGTTTAGAAAATTTATTTATTAAAAATTTAAAATGCCATAATCGGTTGTTGTACCGTAAACAATCGCCAGTTAATATATGACTGTTTTGCACATATATATATATATATATATATATAAGAGAAAATAAATATTACAAAAACATCCTCAACTTTTATAATATAGTGAAAGCGTCTTAAATTTTAACCTTTTTCATTTAACCACGAAAATTACATGTAAAATAAAAAAAAATCAAACTTAAGAATGTTTCTTTTGGTACCATTAAAACTAAATTATGTTTTTTTTTGTTAAAAAAAAAAAGAGAGAATGCCCAACTCTCTTCATTTCAGTTATTAATCAGATTTGGATCTCGTTTGGAGTCTTGTAACCTAATCTAAATACAATTCGGATATCTGAACTACCGGATTTTATGCTACATATTTGAATCCAATACTCCGATTTTGATCGGGTTTTAAAGATAAAATTTGAGTCTTAATATCTAAACCCGATTTTGATCGGGTTTTAAAGATAAAATTTGAGTCTTAATATCTAAACCCGACTCCATAAGTCAAACCAATGAATGTTGAATCTGGTTGACTCAAATATGTTGCATGATTCTTTTCCGCCGTCCAAGGCCGAAATTCTCACCTAACCTCTAAAAGAAGAATCTTCTTTTGGTGCTTCAGTTAGCGGAACTACCAGAATACATAACTTACACGGTGCGACTACCTTTTATTTGCTTGTATGGACCTCCAGCCTTTCTAAGTTCAGAAATCCAAATTTGAAAATATAATGAAAATTAAAATACAATTTTGATATTATAATGGTTTTAAATGTACCCGTCTTACATTTCTTGACCCATAAAAATTCAATGCATAAAGTAAAAGCTTATTATTTTTAAACGGGGTTTTTTGAACTTTTGGTGTCAATTTAAGTGGTTAATTTTTTTGAAAAATAATTAATCATGTATGGTGGTAGTTAGACGGTGAATATTGCTCTGAACAAATTGTTTAATTATTTATTGATTTGGAACCCTTGAGTGAAAATCAACATTGCTTTTGTATTCATTAAAACTAATTTTTGCCATTCAAACAAAAAAAAAATGAAAAATGAAAACATAGTTTTGATCGTCTTCCAAAAACTGCTTAAAAAATCAGGTTTTCAGAAAGCTTGATTTTCATGAAATGCCGCGTTCTAAACTGTTATCCAAACGAGAATAGCATCATGGGAAATTGATGAAGCATTATAACTCATTAATTTATTTGAGAAAAAGTAACTAGTTGACTTCTAACGTTGTTCTTGACATATTCTCCCCCACCCCACCTCCTGTTTTCCTTTTACATTTTTTTATTCATTGATTTGTTTGTTCCCAATGAAGGCCTCATATAAAATTGAACCCTAAACCTAGGGATCAAGAAGGGCTCAGTTCAAGGAAATTGAATACATAAGTTTGAAATAGTCACAAAAAACACTCAAAATAAGTCAGCCAAAAAATAACAAAAACATTTATTAAAAAAAGGTTCAAACAGAAAATGTAAAAAAAAAAAGCATTTTCCACATTTTCCCTATTTTTTTAGGTTTTTTCATGTTTCTTAATGTCAGATTTGTTCAATTTTTTGAATTTATATTTGTTACTTATCTACTTATGTTTTATTTTGTCTTTTTTGTTTCTCATTTATTTTATTTTTTCTTTCTTTTTTAAATTTGTAATTATTTTAAAAATTAACAGTATTTTTTATTTCTAAGTTAATTGTATTATATAAAAAAAAACTTATTAATATTAACCAAATTTTACCCCATTCGCAAAAGGCTTATACCCTTCAACTATGTACTAGAATTATTTAAGTGTACTAATGTATAAATAAACAAATGATTGAGAGGCACGAGAGACATAACGAGGGGGCCTAGAAGGAGACATGAAGCCCGTAAAATTTTTTGAAAAATATTACCTGTTATAATTTTTAAAAACTCCAATTTGACCTCAATAAAAGTTTTAAGAAAAATATAGTCCCCCTATTATACATTCAAAAATTATTTTATATTTAAAACTATTATTTTAATCAGGTTGGACGAAGCTGAGCCCGGGCTCGGGTTTCGGGTATTGGACCGGCTTAGACCCGACTCTTATCGGGCCAGCCTATGTCTTCGAAGGACTCATGAATATCAATTTGGCACAATAATTCTAAGATTTATTTCATCAAATCTACTTATATTTAGCAAATCTCAAATCGTTTCGGGCAATGGATACTTAAAGGAAACGGTGTATCTTCCGTTATGTATCAGCAATTATTAAAATAATAGTTGCAATTTCAAATGACGAATGTGTAACACTTGGTATGGGTCGATAGCACATTTTAGCCTTTCACTCTAGACCTCAAGCCTACATGAAATCTGTTGATGAAGAATTCTTAAGTAAGTAGGAAAAATATTTCATACTTCATCTTACCGGCAAAGACGAGAGTCGAAGCCCCGTCTTTCTCTTGCCTCTGGGGTTCAAAGCTCTGTAAGTTTGATGCTCATGCCTGAGCCGGAGCGCTAAAACCCATCGGGGGCTTATTGCATGAAGAATGGATCTCAAAAGTCCCCCAAAAAATGGGAAAGCTAATTGGATTTTTCTTACATCATAGGGCAAATTGTCATTTATTAATAACAACAATGTAGGCATGTAAATTCTAGGGTGAACCAAGTGGAAAAATTTGATCCAAAGTTTCATGGGGAGATTTTATTGGAGTGTTTTGTTCTTAAAAGAAGAAAAGCACTTCACTCTGCTAAAAAAAAAAAGTGATCTGCTATTTCCAGATAAAAACTCTGATGCTTTTTAAAATTCTAAAAATTGTGTTTTCCTTTCTTGTTTTGTTGTTGTTGTCGACACCAAACAGAGCAGGTTGTTTGTTATGTCATTCTATAAAATACGATAATAATAAAGGTACATCTTTACCCTTCCCTATCCAAGTAAGGCATCAACTTTTCTACTTTATAATAAAGGTACATCTCCTTACCCTTCCCTGTCCAAGTAAAAGCTGGGTTTATAATTTTTTTTAAAAAAGAAAAAGAAAAAGAAAGAAAGGGCAAGCTATCCCCTTACAGTGTGAGGAGTATTTTCTTTTCTTTGTTTTTTTTTTCACTTTATTCCATTTTTGTCCACAAAATGGGGTTTTTTTCCTCTTTCTGTGAAGGGTGTTTTAGTCATTTGAATCCCAAAACAACTTTTTCTATGTTATATGTGCTACCCCATGCATTGTTTCTTTTGTTTTGGCAATTATGTGCAAAATGACCAGAATACCCATGCGCTTTTAAAAGAAAGGAATCCCCACAAGGCCCAAAAGATAGAAAGTGAAAAGGATGAAATTCCAAAAACATCTGCTTCTTTCTTGGAAAATCCTAAGATAAAAATGAAAAAAGATGAAATTCCAAAAATATCTGCTTATTTTTTAGGAAATGCCTACAATGCCAACATTTCTCTTTTGGCACTTGAGCCAGCTTGTCTATCAATAGAATTACGAACATTGCATATTTTGTTAGTGCCTCATCAACTCAACCCATAATTGCTGCAGATGTATTATTTACAAAGTTTAAACAGTAATGAAATACCTTCTGCAACCCAATAGGGCGTCTGGTGGGTCTGCAATTAATAAAAGTTTGGTTGTTAGTTTGATTTTCATAAGTGTTACTTATTTTGATGCAAATAATGGATGTGGGATAAGCCTAGGCATCATGTCAGTTTGACACCCAAAACGCTGGTCCGGACCCAGCGTGACCATTAAAACCCGGGCTCGGACTCGGCCCAATTAAATTTAAAAAATATTTAATATAAAATATATAATAGTAATAAAATATTATATATATAAATTAATAAAATAAATATTTTAAAAAATTGTTGGGCCAGCCTGATGCCCTTTTTCCTGGGCTTGGGCTCGAGTCCGGCCGGGTACTGGGTAACCACCCGCCGCTCAGCCCCATGCCCAGCCTTAATGTGAAACACTCTAATTAACGGGTTTATCACTCTCAACCCAAGTTCTATAATAACTCTAGACCTTGACAATGAGGAGAAAGGGATGGAACTAAGCTCCCTTGAAAGTCAGAAAACCCAAATGAAAGACCTTCTCCATTAGCAAACCACTCTCTCCCTCATTTTCTCTCTCTTAGAAATTGATTGATCATTTTTTAATGACTTAGTCATCCACTTCCTAAAGTCCTTGAAAAAAAAAATGATGACAAGATTAGGTCTGATAGTGATAGTATTGACTTACATATTAGCTATCTAACTCAGAGTTAATAATGATAAGATGAACTTAGCTGATGAGATGCACATTGGCTGATAATGATAGTATTGACTTTCGTATACTTTCACACAAGATTAGGCCAGAGAATCAAAATAGCAGGTCATTTCTTTTCTTCCTTATTGAATTGAGCATTAAATAAGGGAATAAACAAGTCCTATTGGATTAGATATTAAATGTTGAGAGAGGCAAACTTCGATGTATAAATTAAGTCAATGGTAGTTGTCTAATATGTATACATAATGGTCTAAAGTCATCTTGAGTGTATGTATATATATATATAATGGTCTAAAGTCACTTAATTCACTCAAAAGGGTCACATAATCTAATTGTAATAGACAACAAAGGAAACAGTGAGAAAAAAATGACACATTTTCATTATCTACCATTAATTCATTCACACATTGCGTGTATGCGTATGAGTTCGAATGTGATCGGATGGTTAAAACTTAGACACCTAAGCATTATGGTGATCTTATTATTGGGAGAACTCGAGCAATCCAATAAGAAAAAGACAAAGGAAAAAAAGGGGAAACTCCTCCCATTGTAGTACTCCACTTCTTCCTCCCTCTCTCTCCTCTATTCGTGTGTGTGTGTGTGTGTGTATCACCCCTACTTCCTCTCATTGCTACTTCTCTCTCTCTCCCCGTTATCGCCCTTGCTTTTCAACATGGTTGCTGAGAGCTTTTCTGCGTTGTTCCATCACGCAACGGTCGTTGGCTTCCTCACACCACATTCGCTCTCCCACTTACCGTCATTCTCCACCCTTCAGTACACTGATGATTTTCTCCTGTTCGGCAGTGCTTCCCGCCAGCAGGTTGTGAGAACGTGGCTCATCCTTCGGATTTTTGAGCTCATCTCGGGTCTTTCTATCAATTCCGTCAAGTGTCACCTTTCCCTCATTCACGCGGATCCGGCCACGGTACTTCTCGCGGAAGCTTTCTTTGGGTGTAAGGCTACTGGCCTGCCCATGGACCATTTGGGGCTTCAAATTACGTTGTCGTCTCCTGCTCCCTCTTTTTGGGATGGGGTGGAGCAGAAGCTTACTGATCGCCTTCAGTGTTGGCAGGGAAAGCTGCTTTCTCTTCCAGGTCGGATTACTCTAGCTAAGCACTGCCTTGCGTCGGTCCCTCTCCATGCTCTGTCTGTCTTTCGGCCTCCAGTGGCTGTTTTGCGTAGGTTTGATAAGTTTATTCGTAAGTTTGTTTGGGATGAGGATCGACCTTCAGATCGCCTTGCGCATTGGGATGTGGTTGTCTTTCCACGTCTTCTTGGGGGTGCTGGGGTTACCAACCTTAGTCGGGCTTGCGAGTCTTCTCTGTGTTCTTGGTGGTGGCGGTTAGCAACTGAACATTCTCCCATCACCCAATTCATTAGTTCAAAATTTGACCTGCCTTCACCTAGCGTCTGGCATAGTTCTATATCTCACACCTCCCCCTCTCACTTTTGGTCTGACATGCTTTCTGTCCTTCATCTTTTCCTCCGCCTTGCTGACCTCTCATCGTCCACGTCCCCATCCTGGCCTCTTTCACCTACCCGTGAGTTCACTTTTTCTTCTTGCTACCTGGCCTCCTTTGGTCCTTCTGTCGCGTCACTTCCCCCTCGGTCTCTTTGGTCTCCTGGCCCATCTCCCCGTGCCATTGCTTTTGTCTGGCTTCTTCTGACTGGCCATATCAACACTTTTGATCACCTCCAGCGCCTTGGCATCAGTTTGGCTAACCAGTGTCCCTTATGTCTTGTCGCGACTGAGTCTCGAGTCTACCTTTTTACTTCTTGCACTTTTTTCTCTAGTGTCTTTGCTTCTACTTGGCCTTCCCTAGTTAGTAGTCTTCCAAACCCACCATCCATTCGTCTTCTCTTCCTCTTTTGTCCTTCCCCCCACCTGACTGCTTCTTGGGATCATGTCTGGAGGCCGTGGCTCATTTTAGCTTGGTGGCGCATTTGGGCGGAGCGTAACAACAGGGTCTTCAGGGGCACCTTCTCTTCGCCAGATTCTGTGGCTCGTCTTGTGCAAGGGGATGTCCAGTTTGTCATTCGGTTAAAGCGCCGTTGCCAGTCTGCGGTTGGGTGATTGTGTCACTTCGTCTTTCCTCTTCTCTTTTTTTTTTTCTGTACTTTGTATGTATATATTTCTTCTTCTTGCTTATGTTTTTGCGGTATGTCTTTTTTGCGAATTGTTTTGTATTTAGGGAACCTCTTGTCCCCAAATTTTGTTATATATTCTCATTTTATCGGCTCTCTCTCTCTCTCTCTCTCTCTCTTGTGTTTGTGTGTCACCCCTTTGATTTTTGTCTTAAGACAAAGTGGGCACGGCCGTGAGGAAAGAAATCATGGTTCAAGTTCCACGAGCGCCTGTGTGTCACCTCTCTGATTTTCGTCTCAAGTCAAAGTGGGAACGGACGCCAGGAAGAGAATCATGGTTCAGGTTCCACAAGCGTCAGCTCCATGCATAAGCCAAAGTTGTATCTCCTTGAGCCAAGATGTGCCTAGGGCTCAGTTTTACTACTGCACCCATGACGGTTGAAGTTGAATTCCCCTTTGACTCAATCCAGAAGAAAAATAGTGTTAAATCCAATAGTTAATTCAATAGAGGCTTGCAGATGTCGCGTATGGTGAGCAGAAAAGAGATCTCCTTAATAATAAGAGAACAAGAAACTGTGTATAGTTCTGCCCATCCTGCAATCCACTTCAGTCTTTAAGAAAAAGTGTCATAATATTCACTGAAAGTTGGCAATAGCGCCAACCAGCATACGGTTCATCGAAATTAACACCAAAAATAAATTGAAGACGAACATAATAGACAAAGGCTATCCCCTTCACGTGATGTTCAGAATCTGATGATGCAATTGATACAGGCGTGCTACTCATAACTTGCTCTGGATCTGAAGTTATAACCGGATATGGACAATGCAATCAACTAGCAGGTGTAGACAAAGGCCCATTTATCTGAGTTCTCCCATGGGGTTCAAGAGATATATTTGGTGGTTGAGATACAGCACCCAGACAACTTGCAGTCTCTCCAGAAGTAGGTGCTGCAGAAGGATATACACCAAATAGATGAGCAGTTAGACCTGCACTATTTTGAGAACAAAAGGATAAACAAATAGATATACTTACCTTGATAAGTGATAACGCCTTTATCATATAGTTTCAAGCTTGCTTATATGCAGAACAGGCTGGTAAGTTCAAGATCCGTCAAAGACTGTGTAGAGAGACGCACAGTCCACATACCTTTACACCTTCTGCAATTAGTGCTTGTGCTAGAACAACTGTAGTCATCGTTTCATCGCCAGCCAAAGCAAGCGTCTTCGCAGCAGCTTGCCTTACAAGCTTTGCACCAATATTTTCAATTGGATCCTCTAATTCAACCTTCAAAAAGACTAAAAAGTCAACAAGGAATCAACTGACATTGGACACTCCAGGTATGTCTAGAAAGTAGAAACAGTAGTTTACCTCTTTTGACGATCATTCCATCATTTACAATTTTCACCGAACCATGTCATGTTCACTCTCCAGGACAATGTTCCAGCCTGCGTGCTTTTTCACTCCAATCTGCAACCATAAACCATAATCAACTTGGGCTTTCATGAAATGAGAAAAATACTGTCACAGAGAAGCACACACCACACACCTAAAGTTTCTCGGTAGCAAATCCATCCATGTTAAAGTAAAGCTCCTTAGGTATCGAGCTATTCTCAAAAAAAATTTGATCGTTAGTTCCGACTCCTGCTAGAGAGGAAGCTCAAAGATACTGACTAAAAGGAGAACTGCATGTACTTCCTATCTGAAGAGGTCATTCCTAGGCTTCCATGAGACATCAAAGATCCCATTGTAGACATGATGCTGAAAGCTGATGCCATTTTTGTTTAAAACTAGAAGAAACACAATACGTAATTAGTCAAAGGGACAAGCCCAACTACTCGTCTTGCTGCCATCCACCCTAACATAATGTTTGAGTGGGAATACAGGCCAAGAGCAACCCTCAAGGTTGGCCTCTAGTAAACATTGGGATTGTAATACACCCGTTTCAACCAAGAATTAGACCACATCAAATAGAAACAAAGGCAACAATACAACAACACAAAATGTCAGCGACGCCTTAAACTTTTTAACTTCAAGAAGACACTGTGCTTGAACAATAAAGTTTGACATATGAGTACAGTCAATAAGTATCAATAAACAAATTAGCAAGAAGAGACGGGAATTCCTCTCCAAACAAAAGGACCGCTCTGAGATAAGAACAATTTTCCAATTGCTATAACCATGAATCCTATCTAAAGCCTTTTCAGAGAGTTCCTTTTTGAGTTCCAATAAGAAATCATGTCAGATGTGCCAAATATGTCTGTTACTCTCCAAAAAACAACCTAGTTCAACCAAAAGAAAAAGGCGAGAAACCATTGCGCATCCCTTTATAGTTTATACGATTGAAAGTAGCATAGAATGAGTAAGAGTACAGCTTGCAAACTAGTTCTCAGTGAACAAATGAAAAGTTGGAAACAGAACAATATGGAAGAAACGTTCTACTCACCAAATTATTGTAAGATTGTTTTCGCCCAAAATACAACACAATATTACTGTATAACATTGTTTTCATTTGCAGTAAGTGAAGTTATCAGCAATCACCAGCCACATCTGTGAATCTCATCAGCATCTGCATCAGCATTAGAAACTAAAGCATGTCTGAGAATAGGGAAGCAATCTAAAATAACAGAAACATAATCAACTCACCTCCCTTGATATGGGACCATCAACTGTTACCAACTAAAGACCTAAACTTGACAAAACAACTAATTTGTTTCCAACCAATTTATGGATTTTCTCTTGACTAGAGAAGTCAAAATAAAAGAGAAAAAAACTACTTGCTTCAAACAGCTATTGCTGATTCTCTGTGGAGGTACATCCTGTTGAAATCAAACAACCAAAGGAAATGACACACACTGTTAAGAAAAGTAGCTTCTACATTGTAAATGAATACCTGCATTTTTCAATTTTGAACAGTTTTTCTTATTATGGCCCATTTCTTTACATGAAGGACAGATTCTTTGTTTCGCAACCTCGCCATCACTTAAAGTATTCCTCCTGCATAGCTATTTAATGAGCAAAAATAGCATGGTTCATTTGCAAATTGGCATTCTGATATACACAACTTTACCATTGTTCAAACAACATATGCAAGAATCAGTGTCCATGTCTCCCACAAGTCATGCAAGTCCTTTGCAATCTAGTTCGATGGATGCTTGAAACAATTTGTCTTGCAGTTTCATTAGTGCGAACGGGCTTACCATTTGTGAGAATGGCATCATCATCATGTTGGTTTTCATTCGCATTATGCAACACATTCATGTCTGAACCTTCGTTGTAGCTGTGTTCACTGGCTCTTTTAGCCTTAATCTTCACATTCCGCAAATAGAAACAATTCATCAAACACATCTGCTGTATCATCATAACATTCATCATCTGACAATGCTTCATTAATGCACATGTTTGCCTTCAAATGAAGATCTTTTTTTTAACTAACAAAGAAGGCTTTGCATCTGCCAATGTTCTGGAAGGCGAACATTCTTTTACAACACCTTGTTTGGCTTGTTTTGTTCATCTTTTAAGTACATAAGTTGGCGGCAATTTCAATATCTGTTCTGACCTTAGTACTATAATCATATGGCGACAAACAACGCCCATTGATTCCCACAATTTGCATGGAAGAAAAATTGTGAATGGAGAAAAAATCATTACCAACTGCAAGATTCTCTTAAAGAAAAAATTAAGAAAGCTTCTTCTGAAAATCACATTTTTTTAGTGTCAACTAGGATATTAATAGCTGAAAACTATGAGAGAAAGAACATATGAAGAAACAATTAATTAAAGAAACTGAAACTGAGGGTGAAGCATGAAATAATTGGAGGAAAGGAAAAGCATGATCTCCGTTGCAAATAGATGGGCTCATTACTTTTGGTCTCATAACCTTCCCATCGGCTTTACAAATATGTGGACTCATTTCCCCAGACCTTAATACACAAGTAATTCTGCTGAATCAAGTAACTTAAGTGTTCCTCTTTGAATCAAATGTAGCATGGAGTCGCTACCATTCTCTTCCTCGTAAAATGCGCTTGAACATTGAAAGTAGTATCCTACTACACTGAAGACCTAAAAAATAGACAACCTTCTTGAAACTTCAGATTTTACTATACCGATTCATTTTCATTTTTTATCCCTGATCAATGTTCTTTTTATAGCCACAAGAGAGAACACTATTAGAATGATTATGTTCTTTCATGTTGCCCTCACGAAAGGCAGTTGGAAATGCATGGGAAAGCGGCACATCAAGACCTATATTTATAGCTCAAAAGTAGCATGATATTTTTTTAGGCAGACTTTATGTCAATGCATCAAAAAGGTTGGCATCATTAAATTGAAACTTAGGAACCAGATATCGTCAAGTTTCTTTCCAGCTGCATAAACACAGGGAACAGTGGGATAACTTCAATATTCACGATAGATATAATACAAATAAAAAAGTCGAATATTCTGTCCCACCCTGGCAGTTGGAGAAATATAACTCTCCTCGAGAGAACTTGATGTAGGAAATGACAAGAAGGAATGTGTGGAAACCATACTAGTCATTAAATTCCTTCAGGAAAGCAATTCAAAAATGTATTTAGATGAAACACACAGTATGACCGGTGCTAAAAGAAACATGCTTCTTGGGAAAACAAAACAGCAATTTATCAGCAAAGTCCCCAAAATGCCTTTAACGAGGCCCAGGAGCCTTTTTCTTTCCAGCCACAGCGACCCTCTTCCCCTTCAATGTCCTGCAGTTGTTCTTTGTACGCTGACCCCTGCAGGGTAACCCAGCGATGTGCCTCGTTCCCCTATAGCACTGAATTTCCTTCAGCCTCCTAATGTTCATTGCAGTGAAACGCCTCTAAAAATTCATGACAATTGGCATAAGCAAATCAGCCCAAGGGCATGAGAAGTATAGGAAATATAAAAGAGTAACCAGTAAAAAGCAAAATAAATAAAATTTTCCATGTCCAGAACCTAGTTCAGAGCTCTGAACAAGCGTGGTACTGAAAAATAGAACCGAATTACAATTACTTGAAAGGTTTTGAAGTCAATGGTATACAACAACAACAGAAAAGAATAACGCAAAACAACCAATAAAAGGAAAAAGAAAACTTGTCGACGGATTATTTCACGAAATTTAAAGGACTTGGGCATAGAGGAAATAATGAGCATAATGATTGTAAGTTGACAGTGCACATAAGAGATACCAAGAATCTAAATTCCAGTGACCAACTCAAAACCGAATCAAAATTTAGAATCGAGGGTAATGCACCGAGTTATATAACCTAAAAAGCGTGAACGCATACAACAGGTCATAAAATAAACACATGACTAAAAGATATTTACAGGCATTACCAGGTCGCCCTCAATCGTGTACTTGGAGACTTCATCTCGAATTGTGATCAATTCCTCTTCACTCAAGTCCTTAGTGATCTTGTTCTCCATGCTCAGATCATTCAGAATCTGTTTGGAAAGCGACCGCCCGATGCCATGGATGTACTGAAGCGAGCACTGTATTCTCTTGTTGTTTGGAACTTCCACCCCACCAACTCTGGCACATTTGACAGTCAAGCCCAGGAACTAGAAGTACGACAGAACCAGAATT
Organism: Nymphaea thermarum; assembly: GCA_011799765.1. Lineage (NCBI taxonomy): Eukaryota > Viridiplantae > Streptophyta > Magnoliopsida > Nymphaeales > Nymphaeaceae > Nymphaea > Nymphaea thermarum. Next base: position 110,489 of record JAANDH010000175.1, on the reverse strand, counting down.
AGGCCAAATGATAACAGATTGAAATGGAGATAATTTCCAGAAATCAGCAAGTTCCAGAAAACCGAAAAGGATAATACACCAGGCATTAGCGTATTAGAAAGAGGTCCAACACGGAATTATACAGCAACTAGCAAGAGAGAGAGAGAGAGAGAGAGAGAAAGAGAACCTTGGGAGAGGATGATGGTAGTTGGACATAGGTGGGCATCAACGCCCAGTGAGCATTTCCCTTACCGATGGCAATGGACGAAGAGAGACCATGAGCTACTGGCAGCGCTAAGGCCTGAGCCATCTCTCTCTCCCTCTCTCTCTCTAGTTGCAGAGTACAGAGAATGAAGCTATTTCCCTCCACTTCGTCCACTAAATCCCACCTTCCGTCTTTCGCCTGTTATCCAAACCCCCCTTCTTCCGTCTTTCTCTTCGCCTCCAAATTTTCAATTTTTCATTTTAAGGACATAAGAATGCCTGCTTTTTCGTTCAGCTGCGGAGCGAAGGCTATAAATAAATGTTCTCTAATCAAAGGCAAAAATGCATAAAAATATGCTTTGTGTTTTAATAAGAAAACGCGAATACGTTGTAGTTTGTTTCATTTTATTCGTGGGAATACATAACGAACAAGTTCGTCCAATAAATAAACATCATTTATTTCATCGACACTTCGAGTTATTATGAAAAGCTCTCGGTTCAATAATGTGGAATTCTTTCTTTCATTGTTGTCATAAAAGCATCAAATGCTGACCCATAGAAACTTTCATAAGCTTGAAAAAATAAATCATAATATCTAAAATGTATTGATTCAAGACTACAATCAGTGGGGATGTAGCTCAAACGGTAGAGCGCTCGCTTTGCATGCGAGAGGCACGGGGTTCGATACCCCGCATCTCCAGTACCTCTTATTTTCTTGGGGGACTTTTTTCTATAGTATTCTATTACTGATGTAACATTATTCTAACCATCATATTTTCAAACATAGAATTATTGTCTACCGTTGGCCTTTAAATTGCATTTGCTAGCCTTACAACTCAGGTTTCATCGAGGATATTTGCTGTGTAAATCTATGGTTTGTCAAACTATAGATTTACGAACCACAGATTTCATATCTATAAGACTGTTGAAATCTATAGATCTCGAATCACAGAGGGGAGAGGGTTTGGTGTGAAATGTTGATTTCAAATCCACACATGAAGGTAGAGTGGCGAGAAGCAAGAGAGAAGGCTGATGGAATGCATCAAGATTTTAAAATTTCAGATTCAATGTTTTAAAATCTGAGACAATCAAACCCAATCTTATGATAGAATCAGTCATAAAGGCGACGGTAGATATCACATAATATATTAAACTCCCATTAGTATGTATTGACAACCTACTATTAATGTTTAGCGTCAAGCCTGGTACTCAATAGGTACACGGTACCTGGTCCGACTCAGCCCGAAAAAAAGACGCCAAGCCAGCCCGGTACGTTATTAGGCCAGCCCAGGTGGGCCTACTAAGCCTGGTTTGACTTGATAAGATTTTTTTAATACATTGATTTTTTTGTATTAATTATAGTATTTTATTATGATTAATTATATTTATATATTATTTTATATTATAATTTTTTTTTTTAAATTTAATCTAGTCGAGCTCGAGGTTGGGTTTAAGTGTTTGATTGAGTTCAAGCTGGAGTTTCAAGTGTTGGGCTGCTTTGAATGAGTAACGGGTCTTTTAGAAGAACTGTAGCGAATTTGATGTACCAGACAGAACAGAAGAAAGAAACACCACATATTTTGAAAGCCACAAATATAGAGGCCATATTTATGTGGAAGCAAGCAACTCCCGATGCATTTAGTTGTCCATGCTCCACACACTCCTCACAATTTGCTTCCCAGCCGGCCATGGCCACGACTGCACCAACTTTTCTTCCCACCTTCCTCCGGAGCGCGAAAAGTGCAGTCCCGGCGGCGGGAAGGTCTCGGCGGGTGGGGGTGTTTGCGATTGGGAGCGCCGTCGATGGGAACCGGCGGCGGAAAGAGAGGGCGGCGGGCGTGGACACCAGAATTCACTGGGACAGCCCTGATGAGGGCTGGGTTGGAGGAAAATCCAGCAGTTCCTTTGGCTCTGTGTTTGACGCTGAGAAGGAGGAGAATTTTGGGGAAAATCTGCCAGACATTATCAAGAACGCCACCGGCACACATTATGAGTAACTATTCCTTCTTCTTACAATTTTTTTTTGCCTGTGTTGCATATATATATATATATATATATATATATATATATATATATATATATATATATATATATATATATATATATATATATATATATATATGTGTGTGTGTGTGTGTGTGTGTGTGTGTAGAGAGAGAGAGAGATTTTATTTATAAAAAAAACAAACCATGCAACGCAAATTAAAAGATTCAATTAGGGTTATATGCCCATTCATTTGGTTATATTTGAAAAACAAAAATACAAATCAACTGCTTGCTGCAGGTCGGATCCAATGTTTACTGAATTCACCTAATCAGATTCTATGTAATTAAAACTACTAATATTTGCTGTTGGTATATAATCATCAATATATCAAATTTGGGTAAAAAAAGCTCTAATCCATGCAACTTGTTCGATACAGGTTCTTAGGGGTACCTGCAGAAGCTGACATGGAAGAGATCAAGGCGGCGTATCGAAGATTGTCGAAGGAATACCATCCTGACACGACGCTTCTTCCGCTCAAGGCGGCTTCCGACAAGTTCGTGCGCTTGCGAAAGGCCTACGATGTATTGAGCGACGAAAAGCGGCGGCGCTTTTACGACCGGGACTTGGTGGAGGCGGCGGCGAGCCGCCAGGCGGAGAGAATGAGGTTGAGGCTTGAAGATCCCTATGAGCAAGATGTGAGGAACTGGAAGCCAGTGCCGGACATGGTTGATAGACTTGGTGGGAAGAACATGGAGCTCAGTGATCAGACTCTCACTGCTCTCACATTTGATGTTGTAGCTGTTGTAGTCTCTGTTTGTTGCATAGCATATGCACTATTCTTTAAAGAAGCCAGTTAGATAAATGTTTCCTAGTTACTTAATCAAAATCATATGATTATGTCAATTTGTAAAAAAAAACATTATAAGATAAATAAAATTCCATGGCAAATGCGCCTTTCTTCTTTAATTATATGCTTGGAGATAACACTGGAAAATTTCAAAATCATAAAAAACTAATAGATGTGTATAAAAAACTAATAGACGTGTAAGCAAGTTATACACGTACCATGTACATCTGTATTGTATTGTATTGTGCAATATATTGGTTAATTCTAGTTTTTGGATTTTTTTTTAAAATTTCAATTTCGTTCTTGGTTGAAAGAAGAACAAAAAGAAAACAAATATTAATTGATACTAAACTTATGGTAAGACGGATCCTGAAGTGCTGCCAAAGACCTCTGAATTCAGAGCCTGCACTGCCGTCCTGATCTCCATATCAGCTTACCACCTTATTTTTTAATTTTTTCTTATCCATCTATTATGAACGACATTGATTAGTAATTTTCAATATATATAGATATATATTTATATATAGTGAAATAGTAAAGGCACCTTTCAGTAAAATATCGGAAAACGGCGTCAATAACGTCCGGATCAAGAAATAGCCGCGAAACACAAATTGGGCGTTATTAACGCCAAGAGATTATGGAGGGAGGGAGAATTTTCCCGCCATAAGTCGAGGGAAAGCGGGTCCCTTCTCCTCCCGCATCTCTCTCTTTCTCTACTGAACACCGAAGAAGCAAGGGAAGAAGGAGAAAGATGAAGGGAGGGACGGTCCAGATCACATGGCACGATGGAAAACCCGTATTAACCCTAGATTTCCACTCTCCGACGGGACTCCTCGCCACTGGTGGTGCCGACTGTGACATTAAGGTTGAATCTAATCATCCACTCCTACGCTATTCATTATCAAATGCTCTGTACATTTTCTTTTATGTTTTCCTCTCTTTGCGACTTAATGGGGAGCCTCGCAAGTTGAGGTCTTTAAGCAGTGTTTTGGTATTTATTTGGTTGGTGGCTCGTGATGATCCATGCCTTCAAATGAATCCCTTGATAACCGTTTCTCGGTGAAGAACCAAGCTTGGTTCGTCAATGCCCATGCGTATCGCCAAGGAGATCGATGATAGGAAACGGTGATGGCAGTTGCAATTCGACGTTGAAAGCAATTGGTTGGGGAAAATGAAAAGTCGTTAAAGATGTAACTTATGTTGAAAAAATTGGGTTCCTTTTCGCACTTATTTTGGTGCTGATTTCGGCTTATTAAGCACAGAGGGGATTGCTGTCGCTCATTTCATAGGCTCATTTTTTGACGGTCTTCCATGTAGATGGTTTTGCTTCTAAGTACCTACTCGATCCTGGATGAAAGGATCAAAAGACTTCTAATGAAGCTTTCACTTCCAACAGTTGTTTAGCATTGTTTTTACACTGTTCCTCAAGTAAAATATTCATCTGTGTCAGAAATACTACTAGTCCGAATTTGGCAAAGGCACAATTACGTGCTTTGCCAGTCTCAAGATACATGGCGAGTGATGGATACTTAACTAATTTCTGTAGCAATTTATCTTGGTTATTGGACCACTTACAGGCAGTTGAATGATGGCCCGTGGTCTTGATTACAAGGGAAATCCTAGGTACCCCTGTTATTCTATTCGGAATAAAGCCAAGTTGATATCTTCCAAGTCAATGTAACCAAATAGTTCTTTCAACTCTGCTTCTAACAGCCTCTGGGGCAAGTATCACATCATTTTTTATCCATCAAGCAATGGGATAAAAAGGGTCGCAGAAAGAAACTTCTTAACAGCTTTGTGATACACTTTTTTCTTAACCTTTCATAACCATTAATGGGAAAAGGGTGCCCTATGCCCAATTCATCGTAAAACAGAAACTTGAAAAATGAAAATGTGCGATTCACTTTGACTTTTGATTGGGTGCTTTAGGATATTTTTTTTTCTTCGTGCTACTCGATTCTAAAGTCAAAAGATTCTAGAAACCTATGAAACTCGAATAAGACTTTATGGTGCTTATTCATGATCATCTAATCAGTGCATCATTTAAAGATCAAATTTAGCCTGACCACTTTTATGTTTGCTGTACCTTTTCTGGCACTGTCGTCTCTAGTGCTTTCAGGAAAGCTGTTCTTCTGCCCATTGTGTTTCAGAAACTTAATTGTTTTAAGCCATTATCTAGCTAAACTTGACCTAGAAATACTTGTCTTATAACTATGCCATGCCTATGGATGAGCTTCAGTAAAGTTTGGTATTCAACACTTGCTATAATTTTTCTTTTAATTGTTGAGTTGCTTAGACACTGACTACAATATGGTTGTTTTTCTAAAAGCTTAAGGTTGAGCAAGTGTCATACTAGATTTGGGAGAAAAGACATTTATTAGTACATTGTGATTAGTATAGAAAAATAACACTAATACATGCAAATTAGCGTGTAAGATTCTGTATCTGGTTGTAATGGAAAGAAAATTTCAGCTCATGAGCTGGAAACACGGTAGTATGCAAGTGTAATTACAAATGTAGTGAGAAATATCTCTATCAGTTTCCATGAACTGATTTCTTTCTTGAATTACCCAGAGATCCTTTTAGGTTATTTAAAAACCAATTCATCTTATCATCTTTGAATCTATCTTCTTATTTTTTCTGATTTGTCCGAAGTTGATCTCATAGTCATAATTTTATTATTCTTGGGTTGCTATCAGCAATGGTTTTGCTTGGGTGTTAATCATAATTTGATTTTTGTAAGACAGTCTGGGGAATTCAAGAAATTAACAAATATAAAAATAATAAAAAATATGAAATTAGGAGTTTTTACTAATTTTCTTATGAAGTCATTAATAAAACTTCACAATGGTTATTGAAATGTCAAAAGAAGATATATATATATATATATATATATATATAGAATGAAAATATTGCAATACTTTGCAGGAAATTCAAATCAGTAATATTCTCAAAATATTGCAATAAGTTTCTGTACTTCATTTTATTCTTGTTTGGTGATTACCATGATATTTTTGTAAATATAGAAATATAGCTGATATTTGTGACTATGGAATTTGTTCAATATCCCCTTATGCAAATAAGACCTTTAGTGCATCACTTTATAATAAAAGTTACAATCTTCACAGCTAACTGCTAAGGAGCCTGAATAGTACAAATACAAGTACTGCATCCTGCGGTCATCTTGAGCTTTTGAGGCTAATACATTGGAAACTATCTATTGGGAGTTCTGAAAGCTTCTGTTCGATGAACATTTAAGGTCTGCTTATTGCTAAAATACATGATTTATCAAGTTAAAACACTCTCCTTTATTTATCATTCTTCAGACTTACTTACTTATGGGTCCATATTGCTGTGAAATTCTCTCAATTGTTGCTGTGAAGAATGCGAGTTTCAGTTTGTTTGTTGGCTAAGTTTCTTGAGTAAGGCTTGTTTTGTCACTGAATGGTAATCAACTAAGCATTTTAAATGGGATGGACTGGATTTTTGATACCAGAATGCTAAATTTCACTGGTAATAATATTTTTTTTGACCTCTTTTATTTCTTTGGACTATTTCCACTGCTTACTGGTTAGTCTATATGGCACTTTCTTTTACTTGGCATGATTTTGGAATAGCATATAATGAATTTTCTTTACAGCTATGGGTGATATCACAAGGCGATGCATCAAAAAAGGTCCCATCAGCTTGTTATCAGAACAGCCTTTCACGTCATACCTCTGCCATAAATGTTTTGCGCTTTTCTCCATCAGGTATGCATGCATCTTTTAAAGTCTTTAAATAAGTGAATTTTGTGGAGGAATAGTAAATTTTAACTGCAAAGTTGCATCCGATGACTCATAGGAAAGCACATGAATGGAATTAGCCAGCAGGTCATGTTGTAGCATACACATTTCTTCTCAATGTTTCACACTAATGAAATTTTCCCGTTGTTGCAACTTCCTGATTTTGCATCTAGCCCTCTATATTCTAATATCACCAATTCCATTGTCCTGGATAGGTGCAAAGTGGTTGCATAATCGGGAATACCCTCTGCAGAATAACTAAAGAGAGATCTTGCTAGGATCCCCTAGGCAAATGTATTCACATGGATAACAATAATTTTAAAATATGAATGAAAGATGACTGATATCCTTAAAAATGTAAAAGCTAAGTTACATGGGTACTTCAGTGGTCCACGTACCCGTGTTGCCGTACCCATACCCAAAATGGGTACTTGGACACACTTGGGTACTTGTAGATTCAAACTGCTTAATTTCACTTTGATTTAATTTTTTTCACCTTAGTTTTCATTCTATTCTTAGGGATATTGTTCATTAACATACTAATGTTTTTATTTATATCACTTGTTTACTAAAATGTTGCTTTCATTTTGATTTTTTTGTGTTATTTTGCATATTTACACACATAAATCCTGCCGTTCCCCCGTACCCACATTTTTTAAAGTTATCGTGTCCATACCCGTATCTCCATACCCATACCCATGTGACTTAGCGTAAAAGTGGAATAACTTCTATATAAACAAAAGATCATCAAGTTAGATTTCTGCCAAAATACTAGCACTTCCATTTCTGCCTACTGTGCTGTGTGCCTAAGTTTTGGGTAACACTATGTACAATGTTGTTACCCTAATTTTGTTTGATATTTCTAAAGAAATCTAGAAACTCATTGCTAAAGTTTTTGGGAAATTTCAATATGAAGGTTTAAACTTAAAGTTAACTGAAGCAGACAATCTAAATATTACAAAGGAGCCGACTGGTGGTGGTTGGGAAGGAAGAGAAGGAATAATGGAGGTGGAAAAGCTGGTGAATGCAGTGGTATGAAAGTGGAGGTGCTGAGCGAATGGTGAGAGTAGAAATGAGGGTGGTGTATCCAAACTTTGGCATTAGGGAAATGTCTTGAAAAGACTTGTCCTATGCATGTCGGCTTTTTCAACACTGCCTCCCCCTTTACCACCATTAACATCATCTCCACCTTCGTATGCCATGAATACTACTGCTTACCACTACATCCACCGCCTTTTAACAGTATCTTCATTTTCATGTACCATGCCTACTACCTCCATGTTATGATCTATGGAACAGGGATACAGGTTTTTTACTTTTTAGGCTGTTAGCCTCCCTGTGGAATAGATTCACATGGATGCAGATTTATACATTGCAAGAATTAGAGTAAAACTTATACTGTTCGACCAACTGTTTGAAGATTATTGATAAATTTTTAGAACAATACTGGTATGACAGGAAAGCTAAAACTTTTTATTTTAAAAAAGGAGAAGGTGAAGGGTTGACCTTTCTAATTCTGGCCATATTTTTTGACATGAAAGTGGGAAGTGGTATGGACGATCCTCTCAGCTATGTGAGATTTTTTTTTTTCTGTTGGAGGGGGTTGGTGGGGGAGGAGAGAGAGGTGGGGGAGAACATGTTGCACTCTTTGGCTGGAGAGGGAAGGTTTTGCCTTTTCTATTATTTTTACTTTTTATCAGATAATTTAATTAACTTATATTTGTGATTTGTTTCATCGGTATAAGTTGATACACACAAGTAGGCATGTATGTATACCCTTTCCAGTCCTGAATTTGATATTACAAAAATGGCTGTTAATGTTTTCGACCCTTGTACTGTTCCATTGTCTTGTATCCATCTTACATAGGTTGTGTTATTAACTTTTCCACCATCATTTCCGTTGACTATGTCCTTCAGCATTGGTACCGAATTCCCAATAGGAAGGCTAAGGGACCAAGAGAGAATGTTTTTCAAAACTATGGCTAGACAAAAGTATAAAATAGTGTTTCCAAGGAGGTTTGATGTTGCGTGTAGGTATTCTATGCGCCCCATGAATGATCAAGCAATACCTTTATGAAATCAAAGGTTCGTAGCTCCTATCGGAGCTGAATCCATTTTGTTTCTTTCGGACTAAGAATTAAACATTTTGTGCTTTGCTTGTGGAATGTGGAGGTTTTGTTTGAGAGACAGCATGTGTCAGGGATGCTGCAATGAAAATTATGGATTGTGGGCTGTTTCTGGTACTTATCTCTTTTGTATGCTTATTGTATGTGTTGGATGTTGCATTTTTACAAAATTTTTAGCATAATTGGTCTTCACATCTATATAAGGCCTTCTTATTTGGATTTATGACAAAGAGATGAAAATTGACAACAAGTTTTGAAAACAACCAATCGAAAAAGCAAATATGGCTTGCTCGAGCATCCAAGTTGAGTGACAAAGTCACCAAATAGCAAGCAGCCAATTGAAGAGGGATTCCCAAGATTGCCAATCATGGTGGATGGGGTGACAAAAAAAAATATTGAGAGGGGAAATGATAACGGTAATAGACATGGTGGCGGAGGTACGAAATGGAGATGACATCGGTAATGGACATGCAAGATCAAGATGATGTTGGAATGATGGCAATCATAATGTAAGGTGTAGTGGTCAAGGTGCAAAAGGACAGAAATGGTGTTAATGGAGAATTGGTACTTCTACTATGTTTTGCTCACTCAGAAGTCTCGGTCATTTACTTTTTTTCTATTGTAGCATGCAGTTGATAACTTTGGCCCTCTAGCTTTCAACAGGTGTTACTGAAGATCTGTTCAAATTCATGCTCTTCTCTGCATTTGCACATACAATTTATTTTGTAGATTATTAAGCACTGACAAGTTCTGTGTGATTGTTCAGGAGAACAACTTGTCTCTGGTGCTGATGGTATGTCTCTTTGTCCTTTTACATAGTCAAGCATCACTACATCTGTCCGTCAAAATATTTTTGGCCTTCTATGTCATACTCCAGATGTAACTGTGGCAGCTTCATCCACTAAAAAAGGTTGAAGTTATGGTGCTTTCTTATTGCACTCATATTTTCTTTTTCAAATTTGTAGGCGGAGAGATGTTGTTGTGGAAGATGGAAACAACAGATGGTGTTCAGATTTGGAAAGTATTTAAGACACTACTGTAAGACCACTTTGTCAAATTCCAACTTTCTTGACAATCCAGAGCACTTATCTTGTTTTTCCTGGTCTGGAGGCAGATTCCATCGGAAGGATGTCTTGGACCTGGAATGGTCTGCTGATGGTGCATACCTTGTTTCTGGATCTGTAGACAATTCATGTATTATATGGGATATGAATAAAGGTAAGAATATTAAGTGATTCAAATGCAAGGGAGCTTTAATAGAGTAATGGTCTTACTTCTTGATAATCAGCTATAAAGTGCGGATGTTAATTGAGAAACAAACAAGATTATGTTACTTGTGCAGCACATGATGAGAATCATGTGTAAACTTTGGGAAAAAAGGAAAGCTATTATACACCTGCGGTCCTGCAGGGGATAGATTATAGAAGATTATGACAAATTTTTATTATAATAAAAGAAAATGCTGCTTCACCATTTGGTGTTTTTACCGCCAAACAGGCTCTGTGCATCAGATTTTGGATGCCCACTTGCACTATGTCCAAGGAGTTGCATGGGATCCATTAGGTCGTTTCATTGCATCCATAAGCTCAGACAGAACCTGCCGGATACTTGTGAACAGGCCTCAGAAGGCTAAAGGCCAAGAAAAAATGAATTATGTTTGTCAGCATGTTTTGACAAAATCAGAATCTCCAATTCAGGATAATGCCAAGGATGATACTAAGGTTAGCCCTCGGAAGCTTTTTTTTCTTTATTGTGCCTCGCTGAAGTCTTACGTGGCTAGTGCCCATTTAACTGCATTTTATTGGTTTATTATATTGATGTAATTCATTCTGCAATTCCAGCCGTTGTCACATAAATACCATCTATTCCATGATGAAACACTGCCTTCTTTTTTCCGAAGACCGGCATGGTCACCTGATGGATCATTTTTAGTTGCACCAGCAGGTAATATTTTAACTAAATTCATGATTTTTCCCAAAAGCTACTTCTTCTTTTTAGGTAGGTAGACAAACTAGGGATAATTCCTCTCCTGCTTCTATGATTTTTGACATGCTTCAACATTTTATGTCATTCCTTGAGTTACATTATTAATTTTGAAAACTATCAACATATTTCTGCTGCTTGCTTCCACTTATTAGTTGTTAATACTCATTGAAGATCAAGTTCGGTTTCTTGACTTGCTGTCATCTGCTTTAGGAATTTTCAAGTTTTCTGATGGTTCAACAACGTGCAACACTGCTTATATATTGTCAAGGAAAGATCTCTCAAGGCAAGGTTTATTTTTCATCTTGGTTCATATTCTTCTTTGAACACCATATTTGCATGCACGTACATATGATGTACGTAGATCAATGTTTCATTATTGACCTACATAGGCTCATTAGTTTCCATGTGATGTAAGTTCTTCCTTGAGCTTTAATGGATACAGGAGTTTTATCGAGTTTCTTTATCCCATGCTATTTTTATAAGATCATATTGGCTCACCTACATTAGATAGTAACTGACACTCATCACAATACGAAACTATTTATAATGGACCACCATGGTAGGAGCTGGGAAAGAATCTGTGCATGTGTATTCTCCTTTTGTGTGTTGGTGTGTGAGAGAGAGAGAAGGGGAGAGAGAGAGGTCATGACGATGATGTTTTCGTGTCGAAATATTTTTCCTTTTAATGACCTACATATTCTATTCTGCAGGCCTGCATTACAGCTTCCAGGGGCCAGTAAACCTATTGTGGCAGTACGGTTTTGCCCGATAACCTTCAGTTTGCGTGGATGTAATCCAAGTAATTTTCCTTTTTTATACAACTTATTTTATGTTCAGATGCTATCATGAATTATCTGTTATTGATGTTGCTCACTTTTTGTTGAATGTAGCTCCTTTGTTCAAGCTGCCATACCGCATTGTATTTGCAGTGGCAACCCTAAACTCTCTCTATCTATATGACACTGAAAGTGCTGTCCCAATAGCAATCTTAGCTGGACTTCATTATGCAGCCATAACAGACATTGCCTGGTTCTTCTCTTGCCTTTTGCCTTCATGTTTGTAATAAACTCAATTTTCAACAACTATCTCCTGATTAATGAGTAACAACCTTTAGGCTATATCACATATACATGCCTGGAAGGATGCGGCACCTGTGTCATATCTGGACACTTGTGCAGGTGTGAGGCACAGCATAATGCTATTTTGTAGTGTTTTGTTTCTTTTGTTTAGTAATTTATATTCTATGAAAGCAAATAATGAACGTTTTTTTTTTGTTAAAATCCTATTTTTGCTATGTATACATAGCTGTTTCTTTGGACACAAGTTTTTTGAAAATGTTTTCTATCAGTGTCCACACCTGCACCCATGTGACATGGCCGCTAGCCTACTGCCACCTATAATTTTAATTGCTGATTTTTCCCACCTCCTGATTTTTCTAGGTCGCCTGATGCCAAATTTCTTGCTCTTTCGTCTCAAGATGGCTATTGTACAGTCCTGGAATTTGAAAATGACGAGCTGGGATCTCCTATATCCATATCAGGTAAGCTGTCGTTTGCTTCTCTCTTATTTTTCTTTCTTTCTTCACTTCAATATTGGTCTGCAACCAAATACATCCTAGAATTTACAAATGGCAGACAAATTTTTGCTGTCCTGTCCCTTTATTCCTTGCAAATGTTTCTGATGTGAAAATTGATGCTAACTGTTGCTAGAACAGTCTTGTGGGGTAAATGATGCAGACTTGCTTATTTCTGGTAAAAATAAGCAAAATAAGTAACTACTTACATGTTATGTTACTCTTATCATCAAAGCTAGTTGTTTTGTAAGTATTGTTTGGAATAATTTAAATTTTAATCTAATAACTACATTAGAACATTGATTACCAAAATGTGGATGCACGTTTGGCATTTACATTGGTAAAAAAGGAGAGGAAGGACTCTGGGTGAAAACAGTTCTCTTGTGGTGGATCACGATCCAGACCAGTTTTCAAGTATTCTTGAAGCCCCAAGCTGGGTCTACTGTCAAAAAATGGTCATGTTGGTTAGAGCCACTAGCTTCTTCAGTTTTTTCAAAAAATTTGCTGTTTTCTTGATGGACATTGTGAACAGATCCGTCTCTTACAATGGTCAAGCTTATACAACACACAGAACCAAACACCTCTTCTGACAATTTCAATCTTTATTCTTTCTTTTCATGCTGTTATTCTAAAACCACTCAGGTGTAAGCACATTGGAGCTAATATAGTTCTCCTTATATTTGTTACAGAAACAAGGAAAGCAGTGGGAGACTTAAAATTGACAGAGGTTGAAGAAAAGACTCCCACTAAGGAGGTTAGACCACCTGCCAATAACACCAGATCCACAGTTAATGAAGAGATGGAAATGATTGATGAAAAGATGGACACAGATGTGAACAGTTTCAGACAGACACCTTCTACCCAAACAGAAACTTTGACGCCCAATAAATCTGCTAGAAAGCGTATCACCCCTGTTGCAGTTGATAAGCCAGTAGGATAGAGCATTGTCAATATACTTTCGAAGACTGTAGAGTAGTCATGGTGGATATGAAAGATATATCACAGAAGCAGCAAGTTTTGCTTCATACTGTTTCTCACGTCTGTTACAACTTTTTTGGTTTAGTGAATATAATTCTTTTGTATTCCTTCTCACTGCCTTCTTTGGTCTTAAGCTATTGTTCTGTTTTGTTTGGAGAGGGAACGATCATTATTTGTTTTAGGACAGAAAACAAGTTTACTGCCTCAATCTGCTGAATAAATTCTAGTGTGGTGGATTTTTTTGGGTTAAATAAAGTACATATTTTAAGACTGGTTTTTTGTTAAAAAATAATCCAAAAGGCAAATATGGGGCGCTTATCCAACAAGGGAACTCTCAGTTCTTATAAGGTGGTATCGTCTGAGATGTTTCTAGCGGATTAATCTCTATCATCAAACACAGTTCCATTCAAGCCTCCCATTCTCATCAACAATCCATGCCAATGTCAATGTGTACACGAAACATGATCCTCTTACATAAAGAGCAATTGTTACTGAGCAAACTGTTCCTCAAATTTACAGACGCAAAACGCTGAACATCTTTTCAGTCGGGTGCTGACAAAATCTGGCATTTGGTGAAATCGCTCAGGCAACTGGTTGGCTCACGCTGCATTGAACCAATATGATATAGGAAATTGTGCATGTTCTTGAATGGTTTCTACATGGAAACAATTTTTTTTTTTTTTTTTATCTTGAATGATTGGATTTTCAGTTGTACATCTCCAAGGCTAAACAAAAATGCATAAAAACCTTACATAAAATAAGTTTTAGGGTATATTTAGATCACGTCCTTAATGGGAATTTTAGAGGGAAATGTTGTTCTGCTTCCAACACAATGTTTAAACTTTAAAGCTTGTTTGGGCAGTACTCAAAGATAGGCTTGTGAAAAACTCAGTTTCACAAAATAACATTTTCATTCGAGAAGTAACACAGACACAACTGGAAGGCTGCCATGCCCGTGTCGACATGCCGACACACTTGGACATGGTAGTTTTGAGTTTTACATATTTTTTTGTGAAGTTTTACAGTTTTTTTGTGGAATTTTACATATTTTTTGTGGAGTTTCACACACACACACACACACATTATATATAGGGCGGAGGGAGGGGGGCCTGCCTAGGCCATGGCCCCACCCAAAAAAAAAAAAAGTCCAGTGTAAAAATTGAAAAAAAAAAATTTCTCTCAATGTATTTTTTGAATATAAGTTCAGTTTGGCCCTACCAAATCCAACCTACAAAACCCAGTTCCCATTTAACCCGCCCTTGCAAAAAATTCTGGCTTCGCCCCTATATATATATATATATAGAGAGAGAGAGAAAGAAGGGAAAATAACATTAACATAAGTCCAACAAAAAGTTGAACTTGAAAAAAGTTACATCTACAAATCAGCTCTTAATTCTTGTATGAGGTTGAATGTACCAGTATTTCTCCATAGGTTACGAAAAATTAACCAAATGTCAAATAAAATGGAGGAAGCCATGTCCTGATATCTGGGATTTCTAAACCTCCACGAGCAGAGGGCTGAGTAACATATTCCCAAGCCACAAGATGTTTTTTCCTTTTCAGGTTTGTCCCACACCACAAAAATCTTTTGAGAATGTGATTTATCTCCCTTTCTACCTTGACAGGTAGGGAGAGCACGGATATAAAATAAGATGGCAAAGAGAAGAGCACATGCTTGATCATGGTTACCCTGCCAGCTAGAGACAAATATCTCGATTTCCAAGAGGCCAGTCTATTGTTAATGTTATCTATGATTGGCAACCAAGAGAGTGTCTTGATTGCTTGAAGTTGAAGGAGAAGGCCCAAGTGCTCAATAGGAAGATCCACAATTCGGCATTGAAAAATGTGAGAAGTCATAAACCTAGTGTATGCATCAACATGGAACAAGGTAATAGACATTTTACCTTCATTGATGTCAAGACCAGATGCCATAGAGAATATACGAATAATGAGCAATGTTACCATCATCTGTTGGGGAGTTGCTTCTCCAAAAATGATCAAGTCATCTGCGTACTGAATAATATTATATGAGAGACCATCCACATTGATCGGGTTAAGCAACCCGCTTCCAACCGCCCTTTTAATCAAGACTGCCAAACCTTTTACTGCAATATTGAACAAGGCTGGAGATAATGGGCATCCTTGCCTAACTCCTCGTTGTGGTATAAAAGAGGGCCCTCGACGTCCATTAACCACGAGAGATTCCTCTGATTTAGTAAGCAGCCCTTTCATCCAAGAGATGTACCGTCTACCAAAATTCATATACTCCAATACTTGCAACAAATAAGCACATGAGAGAGAGAGATTGGTGAAAATTAGGCACTAGGGTTAGAGACAAAAACCAAACCCCTTTAACTTTTTGTTAAAAAACTATTTTAAGTAAAATATAAACATCCTAATGTATTTATAAAAACTATTTCGACATAAAACATATTTTGAATTAAGTTGTTTTCACGACAAATGTTGAATTTTTTATTATCAAATGATATGAGTGCAATTCATTTTTATTTATTATAAAAATGCTATTAAAGCCAACAAATGATCACTTTAATATATATTTTGCATCAATTATATTGGTAAGGTTAGATTAAAAAAATGCTTTAATATATTAAAATTAAAAGGTCTGGTTTTTGTCCCCCAGAGATACTCTTTAGAAATTATAAACTATTTTAAATGGTTTCATAGGAGGGGTGGGTATCGGGCCGGGCCGGCCCGGCCCGATAAGGGTCGGCCCGATCCGGCTCGTCGGGCCGTCCATCTCGGCCCAGGCCCGGCCCGATAATACTGCCGGGCCGGGCCGGGTACCGGGCCTGACCACTGAAAGTCAGGCCCAGCCCGGCCCGTTTGGCGGGGCCGGTGCTTGAGAAGAGGGAGAGGAAGACTGGGGCTCAAACGGGCTGGTGCTTGCGAAGAGGGAGAGCTGGTGCTTGCGAAGAGGGAGAGGAAGACTGGAGCAGCGAAGGAGAGGGATAGGGAGACGGAAGGGAGAGGGGAAGCAGAGGCCAGAGAGGGAGAGGGGCAGCGGAAAGGGTGGGGAGCAGAGAGTTGAAACGCCAAGAATGGGAGGAGCACAGGTTAAAGACCGGAAGAAGACGAGGAGGAATAGAAAGAGGAGAGGGGAAGGGGAGATGGGAAGGAAGATGTACACAAAAACAACACAACTTCTTCTTTCTCTTCTCTCTTTCTCTCTTGTTCTCTGTGGAAGGGTTCTATGTGAAAAGCGAGATGGGAAGGAAGAGGGTATAAATAAAGAAATGGAAAAGAGAAAAGGGGGAGGAATGAAAGAGTCAAGGAGGAGTGGAGGACGACCGGGTGTAGCAAGGCGGCGGTGGCGGTGAGCGTCGGTCGCTGCTCCTTCCCTCTCTGGTTCGGTCCTCCTTTGGAGAATGAAAAGTTCCACTTCCACCGTCGAACGAGAAGAAGAAGAACTCTCTCCCGTGAGGAGAGAGAAAATCGATGAAAAAATGAAGGAATATGAGGGTTGGGTCATATTTATATCAAACTTAATAAATTACAAAGCGGGTCCACTTTATTAGCGAAATTTTCGAAAACACTGTTAAAGTTTTCAAAGCGGGACCGCTGCCGGGCCTGCTTATCGGGCCCGGGCCCGGCCCGGGCCAGGTTTTTCCTGGCCCAGGCCCGGGTCCAACCGGGCCGGGCCGGCCTGACGGCGGCCCGGCCCGACGCCCAGGCTTAGATAGGTCCAATTTATCAACATGAACAAATGACCAATCGACTCTCTCCCTTGACTTAAAGTTAGATTCTGGTCCTCTTCGGCTCTTTATTTTCTCATGATTCGACCAGCGTCGCTCATGGGCGGGCCTCACGAACGGCTTCAGCTGTTGTCCATCTCCAAGATGGATGGTTGCGATTGGACCGAGCCGTACGGACACTGCGTCCGATTCTTTCGGCGAGACGCTTTTGGCTCTCTACCGTGATGCAAAATGTTCGACGAAATGCCTCGCCTGAATCTTCTATCACCAGCTGCCCTGTCGTCGACTCTCAGAAACTGCGGTTCTCTGGAGTCCATGGTAAGAGGGAAGATCGTTCACAGTCAAATTCTGGTTGGTGGTCTTCTTCCGAACGTGGTTCTGTCAACGGACCTTTTGCTGATGTACTCGAGATGCGGGAATCTGGAAAGTGCACGAAAAGTGTTCGAGGAAATGCCTCAGAGAAATATGCATTCATGGAATATAATTATTGCTTCTTACGCGCAGATTTCTCTCTGGAGAGAAGCTTTGGATATCTATAACGAGTTCAAAAAAACTGGGTTTCGCCCGGATCACTATACGATCCCATGCGTTCTGAAGGCATGCTCTGGAGCGATGGATCTGTTGATGGGACGGAAGCTTCATGGCTGTGTCGTCGTGTCTGGGTATCAAGACAACGTAATTGTCTGCAGTGGGCTTGTGGATATGTATGTGAAATGTGGAAGACTGTGTGATGCACGGCAAGCATTTGATGAAATGTCTCAAAGAGATATCGTCTCATGGAATGTGGTAATATCTGGGTTAGTGAGAGCTGGCTATGGCATTGAAGCTCTCAGGTTATTTTGTGAAATGCATAGAGATGGAGTTAGAGTAGATAGGATGACGGTTCCGAGTGTGTTGATCTCCTGTGGGCAAGCAGGAGACTTGGCAGTTGGTAAAGGAGTTCACGGGATTGCTCTGAAGCTTGTGCTCTTCTCAGACATTGCGGTAGGAAACGCCTTGATTGACATGTATGCAAAATCTGGATGCTTGCATGAGGCACACCAAGTTTTTGTTGAGATGCCGCAGAGGGATGTGATCACTTGGACATCGTTGATTTGGTGCTATGGGATTCATGGCAGAGGAAAGGACGCTTTGGTTTTGTTTGACGAGATGGTAGCTTGTGGTGTTATGCCGAATTCTGCAACCTTTACTGCTGCTCTTACTAGTTGCAGCCATGGAGGTCTGTTGGATGAGGGCCGAGGAATTTTCAGTATGATGAGGCAGCACTATGGGTTAGACCCATCCGTGGAGCATTATGCTTGCATGGTGGACCTCTTGGGCCGTCATGAGCTGCTTGATGAGGCTTTAGCATTCATCAAAGGTGTGCCTTTGGCCCCAACCGCGAGCATATGGGGAGCCTTATTGAGTTCCTGTAGGACATACAATAACGTAGAAATTGGAGAAATTGCTGCTGCTGCACTCTTTGAATTGGAGGCAGGCAATTCAAGCAACTATATAGTGCTGGCCAGCATATATGAAGCAGTGGGGCAATGGGAATGTGTTTCTGAATTGAGATCGAGAATGAGAAAATTAGGAATAGCAAAAACACCGGGTTGCAGTTGGTTAACTGTTAACAACAGAGTGTACTGCTTTGTTCAAGGTAAATCATCACATCCAAAAGCAAACGTTATACATGAAGTACTCGATGGGTTGTCCCAGTTGATGATGATCCATGATGGTGCTGGTGGATAAATGTGAACTTCAATAGTCAAAAGCACTTGGTGATCGCAACAGTAAATGAAAGAAAAGAGGAGAGGAGGAAGAAGAGAAAGGCAAAACGAAAAGTAAAATTTAAAAGGTGAAAAAAGAAAAAAGGTTTTGTATATCAAGGACATAATATGAAAATAGTCAAAGCTGGCTGACCGCTTAATTCAGCATCTGATGCTAAGGCAGAAAGTCAGTTCTCAAGCTAGACGAAATGTGAGATTCAGATGGTCAGATTTTCTCGCGAATCTGAATTTTTCCATCAATTCTTTAGAAGCATTTGTTGATTTATTGCTTTAGACCTTTCTTTGTGGACTTGATCATGACGTCATTGAGAGGAGTGTCTGATTAGCAGTTTTGAAGAGAACATCCGTTGCATGTCCACCAGCAGATTCCATGTGAAAGATCCACAACTGCTGATTTAGTATCCCGACTTCAAACAAAATTAAAGCCTTCTCTGACGACAACTGCTGAAGAGTATCCTGATTGCTCTCAGGGACTCCAAATCTCCTTGAGCCACTGGGAGGAGTTGAGTGTAAAAGTGCTACTAAGGTCTTCCATTACATTATAAATCATAAGATTCTGTAATTTTTTTTGCTGGATCAAAAGCAAGGAGCCACTATAATTGAGGGTCAATGGGTACAGCAGAAAGTCTGAGAGTCTGAAGAGGTAGAGTTGAATCCAAATGAAAACATATGTTTTAGTCAGATCCAACTGAAAGGGTTAAATGCATGCTATTTAGGTGAAAAATGTCAACACTGAAATTTGTTTTTGGTCCAGAACTAAAACTAGCTGCAACTTAAATATTGATAGAGACTTATAGTCTGGATTGGAATCATCCTTACTTTGATCTACATGCCGGTTGATCTTAGTTTGATGATTGATTTGAACCTGAGAACAGGGTTGATTCAAATTGAATGTGGGTATATAAGAGTCACTTGTAGCGCTACTTTTTCTTCCTCTGGGTAATCGGTCGGACCAGTTGTGCGGACCTGCACCCTAACCAGCCAGTTGGTGCCTCTTACATGGCCTTTTTTTGGGTTTGGCCCAACTGGCGTTCCACTATTAATCTCTCTCTCCCTCCCTCCCTCTAGAGTAGAGTGCAGCCGGTCAAGGCTGTGGCACATCAAGCAACAGGTCGTAGCCAATTAATTCCCGCAGGTGCTACCTTCTCATCGGCATTGAGAATTGAGGTTGTGGTTGTCACTTGTCAGCCCCCCTTCCCTTTCTCTTCTTTATGAGAATTTTAAAGAGTGAAAAAGCTATTGATGGCTAGGCCTCACAAAATGCAAGAGTACATGAGTCAAATTTATATTAGATATAAGCTCAACTGAACCAACATGCAACTTTGGGGCTTCAACCTATTAAGCTTGCATGTATCGTGCAATTTTTTACATGCTAAACTGTAATCGACCTACTCTCGGGCTCGGGCTCTTGGTTCGACGGATCCCAACTTGCCCTCTAGCAGTTTTGATTCCAACCCTAAAAGACTAAGAACCAAGACAATTATTTATGGTAATGACCTCTTTTATAAACTCGATTCCTCACAATCTTTAATAACCAAGACAATAATTTATGGTAATAACCCTCTATATAAACCTTTGAAGATTCCTCACAATCTTTAATAACCAGAACAATCATTTGTGGTAATGACTCCTTTATAAACCCTTCAAGATTCTTCATAATCTTTAATACGAGACTAAACATTTGGCGCGTTACATAAACAACCTCCAAGTATTGTAATTTTTATCTCACTTTAAAACTTATAAGATGGGTAATTCATTTTGTTTTGAAGTTTTGGAGTGTCAACTCTTTGTACTGCAAAATAGTGTGTGTGGCAGGAATGCATTCTAAGACACCGAAAGCACGCCTTGCACTATAGTGAGATGATAGGTTCAGCTACGGGGCAACAGATTTCTCGTGCTCACCTCCTCAAAAGGACAGTTCTTGTTAAACAAGAAAGTATGAATTTGAAAAACAATTAATAAAGTAACTACTATTTTGAAAAAAGCCTATACCAAGCTAAGAGGCAGCCTGCTCTCAGTTCACCTCACATGCAACGTTTGCTCCTAACTACCGGAAACTGATGCATTGATTGGCCATCCATTAACTTGTCCTCGTAAAGACAAAGGCTACAACCTTTTTCAACTTATTAGTTTTAAACAATACAATCAAATCAAGGAATTCAATTTCCGAAGAACAAAATATCCATCACAGGCACTTCCCACTCCTTATTTATGACAATCGAGCAGTATATATATGTATGTCGCAACAACAGGCTCTTCATTTGTGATGAAGACGAAGCAGGCCATGGCGAGTACGTGAGGAAGACGGCGAAGAAGAGAAGGGGGGTCCCCAATGTGAGGAAACCCACCCTTCATCACTGCTTTCCCCGAGAATCTCATCCTTTTTCTTCATCTTCTCCTCCACCTTGATGTCCTTTTCCATGGACAGCACCATGGCCTCCTCGCCATGATGGCCCCGGACAACGGCCTCCTGAATCTTGAACTGCTCCTCCACGTCCATTATCTCTGACTTCTTTTTCTTCTTCTTCTCAGTGTTCTTGATCTTCTTCTTCTTCATGCAGCAGAAGATAGCTAGAGAGAGAAGAGCAAGCAAGAAGAGGCCTCCTAAGGAGACAAGCACGACTACTAAGGCAGTGGAATGGTGCGCTGGGGGAGGCGGAGGAATGGCTGGTGGCGGAAAGACATGAGGTGGCGGAGGTGACGTCTTTGGTGGTGGTGGTGGAGAGATACGAGGCGGCGGTGGTGGTACCCTTGGTGGTGGTGGCGGTGGTACCTTTGGTGGTGGTGGCGGAGAAAGACGAGGTGGCGGCGGAGGTGGTACCCTTGGTGGTGGTGGCGGTGGTGCCTTTGGTGGTGGTGGCGGAGAAAGGCGAGGTGGCGGCGGAGGTGGTACCCTTGGTGGTGGTGGCGGTGGTGCCTTTGGTGGTGGTGGCGGAGAAAGGCGAGGTGGCGGTGGAGGTGGTAACCTTGGTGGTGGGGGCGGCGCGATCCTTGGTGAAGGTGGTGGTGGTGGTGACAATTTTGGTGGTGATGGTGGTGGAGGTGGCCTGAGAAAACGTGGTGGAGGAGGAGGTGACATCATTGGCAGTGGTGGTGATGGTGCCTTGGGTGGTGGCGAACGGGGGCTTGGCGGTGGCCGGAAGAAAGCCATTGGTGGAGAAGAGAACTATGTTGGCTGCTGTGGCGAGAGGATCTCGCAGGCAGCCATACTTGTACTAAAAGAATATCAAAACAAACCCTTCTTTTATTCTTTAATTCAGGTACAAACCTCATTCCTTCAGTTTTCTAATACAATCCTCACTTTTGCTGACAACTACAATAAAGTGCCTCAATAAAACGATGGTATTCCAAAACGCAATTAAAATTTTTAATATTCAATCTGTTTACTTTTTTATATCCTTGTCATTATGTTTACTGTAACTCATACTTTATATTCAATAAGCCCTTGTTTGAGAATTCCAGTAAAGTTAAGCCACCACATCAGGAAAATTCAAGATGGTGAAGCCCATATTTAAAAATATTATTTTACTTTGTAAAATTTATTTGAGATGTTGAACTTGGGCATGGTTTTGGTTGCATTGCAATTCACTTCTAAGCCAGCTCCTTCCTTCCTTCCTTCAAGTTGTTGCTTGGGCCCTACTTGAGAATGCTAAGCAGAGGCACACTATATGACAAAGTTTTCCTACCTAACTGTGATCACTGACCATAAATCTAAATAACCTTGTATTAATGCTACAATGATCCAATTAAACTTGACTAATCGAATATTGCGTAATCAGATTATGAGTGGGGTTCGGGTTTAGATGGTTCGATCTTCATGTTAATTTGAATTAGATGAGGTTTTCAACACTTTTGTTTTCATGTTCTGAGGAAATAATTTTCTTTTTCTGTTTTTGCATAGCAAAAAGCAATGTTAATTGTAAGATATTGTAATCTGATATTCAATTTGATTCTAAATTCTTGTAATTGGATTTGGTAAGGAAATTTGCATCTGATTTAATCAGATGCTGTTAGAACATAACGCTTTTCCTACCAAATTCAATTTATGTTTAATCTTCAGTCGTGGTCGAATGTTTCGTGGTGGTAACTAGGGGCAGAGCCAAAGGGGGCCAGCAGGAGTCCTGGCCCCCTTCTTTTTCTTTTAATAATTTACATATAAATTTTAAAAAATTACTTATCTTATATAAGAATTTATGTAAAAATTTAGAAAAATGATATTTCGACTCTTGTCAAAATTTTGAAATTATAATTCTACTTTCATATTAAAAAACTTTTGACTCTACCATTGGTGGTGGCGGCAGTCAGAGAAAACGCAGCGGCAGCGGACGTGACATCCGATGGTGCCTTTGGTGCTGGCCTTGGCGGTAGCCGGAAGAAAGCCAGTGGTGGGGGAAGAAGAACTACCGCTGGAGATTGCTGTTGAGACGACAGGAGCTCGCAGGATCAATGTTTTGATAAAAGGAGGATATCAAACACAACCCTTCTTTTATGCCTTAATCTCAAATGCAATCCTCATCTTTTCTCATTTTTCTAACAAAAGCCTCGCTTTTGAGGATAACTGCAATAAAAGGCGTCAAAGGAAAACGTTGACATGCTGAAACACATGAAAATTTATACTCTCAAACGCGCATCTTTTACCCTTTCATATCGTCGTCGCTGTTTTTACTGTCACCCATTCATATTTCAAAAAGATAAAGGGTCAACCATAGGGATAAGCCCTTGCTTGATAATCGCTAGAAAAATTACGACCCATATCAGGAAAATTCGAGATGGCTAAGCCCGTATTTGGGGTTAGGTTCGAAAGGTGGATTCCTAATAAAAATTTGTTTTGTTTTTTTTTTTTTTGGTTAAGTTTTTAATTTGGTTTGAGATTTTGAACAATTGGGCATGGTTTTGGTTGCATTGCAATTCACTTCGAGTCCTCTTCTCTCCCTTTCTTTAAATTGTTGCTACTCAAAATGCTTATAACATTCCAAAAGTCCACCCCTTGTTTAAAATTATAAAGAATTTTGAAAGACTTATCAAAGGGTTGTTAAGCGATTGATTGTTTTGGTTCCTAACCCCTTTCAGATTGAAACTAACGTTGATAAGGAGTGGGTTGGGATTTGTCAGTCATTGCGTTACAATTGTATTGGAACCGATTCAACATCCGGATTTGGTATCCTACACTCGCTTATTGTCTTAAAAAGGGTCGATTGTAACACACCAAAAGTTTAGTTCTGACTTATAAAGTGTTGTTAAGTGGTTCGTTGTCCTGGATCATAGCTCTTTGTAGGCTAAAAGCAAAGATATTAGGTGACGTATTGGAATCCATCAGCCGGGTTGTTATAGTAGTAAGCTGAGTTGTCAAATGACAGTTTTGCTGCCTAATTAGATTGCGACTTGGGTTTGGGTTTAGACCTCCAAAATACAAAAGCAAATTACTGTATTTGAATTTATTTGTTGATTCCTGCAAATCATATTAAAAAAATGTTCATCTTTACTTGAATTGTTCACATTTGAATGAAACACTATTTGAGGTTTAATATAAAGTTTTTCCTACCAAACCCAATGGATATTTAATTTTCACGAACATCGGATTCTAATTGCAGGTAAAAGTTTGGATGTGATTTTTGTATACTTTGTGTTTAGGATCCAAATCCGAATCGGAATCAAATTAATAGAGATTTGAAGGGCTGGATAAGATCGTAGCTATATCCAATTTGAATTCTTTCCATTGGCATCGCAATAGTCAGCAGATTTATCTTGTTTGTGATCGCATGATCGAAAGACAGCTCAAACACATTGGTGCAATTGAGCTAAGGAGAAAGCTCGATCATAAAAGAAGAGAGCTATCTTTTGGATCCAAACCTTGTTGGGATGAATAATATTGCAATTATTTGAACGTATATTCAAAGAAGCATCAATCTTGAAACGATATTGTCCACATCATATCATGATATTGGTACTGATTCAACTGACACGTATTGGGCTGCCTCTCATTTTTATTAAGAAAAACCACAAGCTTCATAGGATACTTAATAAAACAAATACTTACTATTTCAAGTCCGATATCGGCTTCAATTTGTAGCTCATGCAACATTGCCTTGAAGCAACCAGTTTAGCCAGAAGAATCTGCCTGCGAATCTTGTGTGGAAGATTTTTTTTATTTTCAAAACATAATTCAAACATTTCGTTTTTAGATATGTTTTATAAGTTCAATATTTCTTTTTCCAGATCCAAAAAACCACTCTTAGATGCATATTGACTGTATACTTTTGTGGGTTGTCTTTCCTTCATCTACCCAAACAACTTTCACCAGATTATTTTTGATTTGATATCAAATTAATGATGCCCACTTTGCGTATTGATGTGTCTAAAATTAGAAATTGGATGGAGAGGCTGTTGATTCAGCGTCTCAGACCGATCGATTATGGATAGGCAAAAAAAGCGTTTTATATTTGTTTTTGAATAAAATAAGTGAAAAATATATAAAAATAATTAAGAATAAGAAGATTTTAGGCATATTGAAAAAGAACAAAAAAATAATAAATAAACAGTGGGTCTTACACTGCCACCTCCGTATCTGCCGAATGGAATTGATTCTTCGCTGATTCAATTTGAATTTTTCGATTCAAGCCACATGTGGATATTTGAGGTACTGGACATGAAGTACCATCATATAATCCCTACCCACAGTCTGTTCCAACTCTTAAGTTCTGTTCATTAACTTGCAGAGAGGCAAGCCAAACTAAAGAAACAAGCAAAGAATTTACATAAATGAAATATGGTTATTCATATTCCTGTCTTCAGAGTTCAGTGTTCTAGTCAATGGGAACACTTGTGGTGTTCGGCAATCTTCTGTTAGCGAGGAAAGACTTGAAGAGGGCGAGTGCTCTTCCTGGCTGAGAGAATGGAACCATGTGAGAAGCACCTCTGACAGTGGCAAATGTCAGCATATTCCCATATTCCGTTGCCCATCCACCAACCTGTTCATGACGCGAAAGATGAGACAGAGAAACAGATGATTAGAACTCAAGCAATAGAAGTCGTGAATTCTGTATCAAGTACTCAAATCACAAGTGGGGAGCAGGTCGAGACGTAAAAACTGTCAAAGATTTACTACAAGCATGTTCGTTGGCCAATATGCATATGGAGAAAATATAGAAACATAAACTTGGAGGTTCCTTGGACTTTCAAGCAACAACTTCATTCAAAAGCCAGATACAGAAGAAGAAGAAGAAGAAGAAGAAGAAGACAAGAAAATTCTTACTTGCCCCTCATAGAACCATGCGCCATATGGTCCTGTCGTATTGAAGCCTAGTTCACCAGCCAGCTTGCGAGTAAGGGCTCGTGAGCCCAATAGAGGGACCACAGAGTCTTGATCACCACTGTAATTGAATCCGTTTAGCTACAGTTTCAAAAGACTAGGAAGTACTTCTTTAATCTAGTAACAGAAGCAAGACAATGGTGGCTAAGTTTTGAGGATCACCTGAATATCCAGACAGGTATGCCATGCCTGATGATTGTTTTGAGCACGGGAAGAATGTCGATGCTTACGTCTGACTCAGTGTAATTCAAAAATCTATTGCAGTTGCAGCAAACAAACAAGTACTATTAAGAAAATGTCACTTCCTTCAATTCTTTTCTCAATAAAGGTGGGAAGCTGATACGGGCCAGCCTAGGAGACCACGCAGTTTGCAGCGCCCTTCAGGCCCCGTCCTACCAGTAGCCTACCTCCCAATTGCATGGGAAGAAAATATCACTTCATTTTAAATGAAAAGTGCTACTATTGATCTGCTGCACAGTTTCCTATTCTATGATGGGGAAGGACTAGCATAGTAAATGTGCACCCTACAGCTTGAGAAGTTTACAGCAAATCAAGAACACCTTAGTGGCTTTTCCCTTGGCACGGGAAAGAGGAGATAGAGAACTTTTAAATGGTCTGAAATATTGAACAAAAAGAAGAAACACACTTAAGTATTCAACATTAAAAACGAGACAGTGATTTTATGGTTTATGAATGGGGGTGCAGGAATTTATTTTCATCAAGTCAGCCACTAAAACCACAATCAAGTTTTCATCAATCTGCCCACTAATAAAATAACAAAACTTGTCCAAGAATATCTAAATCTTGGGTAAATAAATAAAACGTTACCTCTAAGCATACACTGTTATTGAAGAATATGTGTTAAAAGTTGACAGTAGTAAAAGGCCAAATATGGTTTTCTAAGGTTATTTAAAACAACTAGCTAGCTTGGATAGAGCTAAATACTTATTGCTAATTTAGGGTATTTTCAATATATTGAGTAAAAAATATTAAGCATGAGAATAATTATTCTGCACCTATTTTATCGTTCCAACTCAATCACTGGAGTTGGACTAGCTGACTCGGGTCAGGTTGATTAAGATTGTGTCTTTTGAATCTTGATTAGTGGTATAATAAGAACAAGAGAAAACTAGCAGTTGTATTTTTCATTATTACCCCAAAGAGCATGCTTCTAGAAATTCCTAAAGAGAAAAAAAGTTTGATCATTAAAGGATGCATTGCTGGCATCTTGGATTTGAACCAACCAGAGAAATAAAATGTTCCAAGCGACAAAGAACTAAAGTCAATTAAGTCTCATGCAACTTGCCCAAGAATATCACATGGGCGTGGACCTGTGGTTGATGAAAATGGATATGAAGTTCTCAACGTGACCACTGCACAATGAGGATATGGAACAGTAAGCAAAATGGAACTGTGCTGCATGGTTGCCAACTTAAATGCAGCAGCCTGAAGAAGTCAATTCTGTGCTTTCTTGCCTAAGCCAAACAAGTACATGCGTGCAGCTGATCCAGAAGTAAAAAAAACTGCATGCCTGAGATGTTTAAATGCACAAAACATGGAAGTTGCATACCCGCTGCACATGCTCCATGTATATGGCAATTTAGTTCTGTTTGCATGAAGAGCATCTTGAACTTCTGGAAGATTAAAATAGAAATGCCTTTCATAAGTCATGCACACATCAACTCCTATGCTGATTTTAGAGGCCTGGAGGACACAAGACAAATTATCATAATTAGTTTGATTAAAATTCATTGACATGACAAGGCAAACCAAAATGAATAATATTAACCAAGTATTGATACCCATTTTCGCAGTCGGAGTTCTTGTTCCACAATTGATGGATAACAGACATCTAGAATAACATCATACTCATTGATGTAGTCACCAACTTCCTTTTCTGCATCATTAATTGCTTTTGTGCATGAACGGGAAAGATTGTCTCCACTATCTGTATACTTCCCGAAATCACATTCTTTCTTGATGGCAAAACTAGTCTCTTCAGAAATCAAACCATGGGACCATAAATATTCATAAGTTGCTGCCGCATCTACTGCTAGATTGAGAAGTGGATTGCCAATCTAGAAAACCAACAGGAAACCATGATTAAAGGAGAAGATTCATAGTAAAGTCTTCCTACAAGACCAAATGTCAACTGCATTCTGGCTCAGTTTATGTACAGTTGACAACGTTGAATGTATTTGTCCAAAAACAAAACCATATGTGAATCTGCAAGTGTATGTGCATTTTTCAAATGGATGCTGCCAACTTGAGTGAATAACATGAAAAACTTCAGGCCAGGCCAAATGTGGATCAGCTTATTGACTCGTTTTGGTTAAGGAAAGTTAGCAGTTCCCGCTGTGACTTGCATTGCCATTACTAATTGGCTTAGTGGGCCATGTGGGACAGAAAGGAAGACAATGCAAGTAAGAACAATCAACTTACAGCTAAACCCTTAAGGTTGAACTTGAAGCCAGACGAATGCTTGTTGTATTCTAGCAGCATATTGGCTAACTGAGGTATGTAGTGCCCTATACATCAGCAGTCATCAGTGAGAAACTAACCGACAAATAAATAAAAGCTAGCAAAACTTGTAATCCTGAAGTCCATGAGTGTCGGTCACTGCACCTGCATAGCTTTCTCCAGTTAGGAACAATCCTCTTGACTTGTACTCTGGAAATTTCTCATACCATCCCAGGAGAAATTTGCGCATGTCCAAAGCTAACAAAGAATGGAAACTGCAATTAAATCAAAGTACTCTTTCCTAGTGAAGAATTCTGAAATGGATGAGCTTCATAACTGCAGCATTTTTTTCAGTTGCATGTTCGTGAAAAAGTTGCGGATCCTTCATTGTATCTTTGAATGTAACTTACCAGTAGTTTCATCTCCACGATTATAGTCAGCACTTGTATTGGAGTATGACCATCCAACTCCGGCAGGAGATTCAACAAAAAGTATATTGGAAGCTGCGGTTGTATGACCAAAAATCGACAGGTGATTAAACTGAATGATGATTAACAAAAAGTTAAATTTGGGTGATGTCTAAACTGCATTTTGGCCTTATTGGCACAAACTGAGCACCTCAGCGAGAAGAACACAAGATAATATTTTTTACTAATGAATTTCTCAACGATGCTTCTAGATGGGTTAGTTAAGTTTATGACCTTTATTCCATGATTTGGGATTTCTTCGGAGGCTCCGACCATCTCCTCTGGGGAAGAATGGACCTAACTCTGTGAAACCACCACCTCCAACGGAGGAACAGCCAGGGCCTGATCACAAACAACAGCGAAGAAATCAAGAATCGTTCATAAGTTTCTATGATGTGAGTAACATAATAAACCATCCCAAAAGCTTAAATCAAGACAAGAAGACCGACAAAGCAAGCTGATAGAGGACTCTATTATCCGACGGAGCAACCAAACTCTTCAATGGCAGGAGGATGGTTCTTCTTGGTTCTCCTCACAGATCCTTTTTTTTTTTTTTCCTTTTACTAAAGTGATGTTTCATGAAAATCTCGAAAAGGGTATCGGATGTACTATAATTCATGAGAATGGCATGAGTGTGTATGGCCGAGTCAGGCATGATGGTCGGCAACATGAAACCGTTAAAAAAAAAAAAAACTCAGAAAATAATACTTCACATGAATAAAATTAAGAAAACACCATAATATTTGTATTATCATATTATTCCCAGAACGTTACAAAATTATCAAAGAACAATGGTGACTATATATTGAATCGCCTTGCTGAAGAGGCATTCTTTTGGGTCAGCTCATTCAGTCATCTCTAAGGTGATGCTATGAGACTATAGTTCGTGCTCATTAAGATGATCCAAGCACAAACTTCCTCAGTGCAAACAAGCTGCAGGCAAAGCCGAAGCTCGACAAAATTAGAATATGAAATTAGAATATGTGTGTGTGCGTGTGGTTGTCTCTCTCTCTCTCTCACACACACACACACACATATATATATATACGTATAGTAATTGGTAGATATAGATCATCTGACTGAGGGATAAAAACCAAACCTCTTACATTAGTGATATATTTCGATATTATAAGAGCCATTCATTTTTTTATTATTAACCAACTTGATATATTTTTCTCACCAAATTACTCTTAAGATCATATTTATGGACTGTAAAAAAATTATTTCAATGATTAATTTGTGGACTGGCAGAAACTAGACCAATAGGTCAGGGACAAAAACCATACCCTTAAAATATGATATTTAAAGTAATTTTTTTATTCTAACCTTATTAATATGATCTTAATATATACAAAGTTGATCACTTTTTTGGTTTCAACAGTGTTTTTATATAATAAGCAAAAATGAATTGCTCACATAGCGACAACATTTTGATGATAGAAAAATCAACATTTTCATAAAACAACTTCACTGAAAGCACATTTTAGATCAAAATAATTTTTATAAATATATTAGGATGTTTATCCAAGTGGGCTGAGATCATCAACTACTTATAGGAGCTTTTTTTTTTCAGTTTTGCTACATGCACCACTGAAAACTGAAGGTTATTATTTATTTCTGTATGGTGGTTTTAAAAGCATTTTTGTTTGGTTGTAAATTTTGATTCGGGTTTACCTTCAGCAACTTGCTACTGAAAAAGGAGTAAAGAACAAATGAACGCTAAAGCTATCTTCCCCCAAGCCATTGTCATCTTAGATATCCATCAACTAACTTTAATAAACATATAACAATTATTCATATTATGTGTATTCAGTTTTAGCTCCCCCAAAAAAAATCAAACTTGAAGACCCAAGATGCTTATTTTCTTCATGTAAATGCATTATTATAAAGATTTATGCTTTAACCCAACCAGAGGCATCAAGTTAACTCACTGATCCAATGACCCAGCCATGGCATGATCCGAATCTAAGTCATTTGCCCATTACATATATATAAATATATATAACCAAAAAAGGAAAACTGATTTCTTGAAAAACTAAGTTAACTATACGAGTATTCTTTGGAAGAATCTGAAGAAGCAAAACGTTTATAAATCTTAAAGGTTCATAATGCTGATTGTTGAACATTCAAAGACATAAATGTGATAGAATTATCAAGAAAAAGAGAGAAAAAACTGATATCTCATAATTCTATGAAATTTGTCTTTGAATGTCGTACAGAGACCGAGAAAGAGAAGTTATATTCTACGCTTACAAAGCGTTCGATGCTATCTTCATAACGATTAGGAATTTAATATTTTTAACGACTGACGTTACGTTCAATTCAATTCAAAAAGATAAGAAAAGATCATGCCATAAAAGGAAAAGAAATCTAAAAGAGAAAAAGACGACCTCCGTTCAGCCAGAGAGTCAATGGTTTATGATGAGGGCGGTGCTGCGCCTCCGCGAAGTAATAGAAGAGACTCCTCCCTGCCTTCTCGTCCACCGTCACGTACCCGCCGTACTGCCTGAAGTGGACTCTCGGTTGCCCCGGCAGCCTGCCGATCAAGTCCTCGTCGGAGCAGCCATGGCCAGCCGCCATGGCCAGCAGAGCGACCAAAAGTCCTGCAAAGGCCGAAACCGAAGGACCCATCTCCCCAACACAGAGAAAAGCGATGGTACGTCTCACAAACAGATGGCGGGTCGATCACAGAAAGGCAGCGAAGGATTGGATGAAGAAAAATAGGAAGAGCAACTAAGCAAGAGCGAGAGAGAGGCTGGATGAAGGTAAAAAAGGAAACGACGAATCCGGGTGGAAAGATATGGAGGGAATTGCGGGAACAGATTCTTCCCGATCTGCCATGCATACGTGAAGACAGCCTTAGAAGGAAACTATTATTTTATTTCACATGGACACGGCATGGGACACGAGACACTGCAAGAAAGGGAAAGAGTTTCCGGATCCAAGTAGGCACAATCGATTCTGGTCTAAGCAATATTCAGCCTAATTGGATCTCCCTTAATCAGATTCAAACTCAGATTTAGACTCAAAATTCGAACTTTCAGAAACGGTTGGGATTCCTCGGGCATGAGATCCGATGGTTATGTGTAATTGTTTTGGGCCGTTCTCAGGTTTCGGACTCAATTATGGATTCTATTTCAAAACTCCCTATAAAGAATCCAAATCCGATTGCTGATTTTATTGTGTTTGACTGTTTTCCTTACCATATCGGACTAAACAGATCCAGATTATATCGGTAATCAGATAACCCCGACCCATTAACATTGCTGTCGAGTTAAACAAGCAGCACAACAGATCTGAGTCCAAGATCAAATCTGGAATCATATATTCAGAGATCCTAATAAACCCGTCCATATATGGAGTCCGAATCTTGGATCCAATCAAGAATAAGGATCCAAATTTACATGTTGAGTACATTAAGATGTCTGATTTGGAACTTGTACAAAAAATCGTATTGCAGTATGGCTTTTAGATATAAGCTAGAACATTAAGTTTGCGATGGTAGAGTTTGGATCCAACAAAAATCCAAATCATTTATGTCCCAATCGAGAGGTGTTCGTAAGGGAACACAGCACATCCTCCTGCATTAACAGAGACCATTTGGTAACAGTCTTCTGAATCAGCCCCCAAAAATGGGTCAGATTCATGGTTACTGTGTCATGTGAATTTGCCTCATTTTTTGTGGCTTGGTTCACAGGGCAACAACAGAATATCACTATTTTCAAACAACTCTTTAGAAGCGGCTTGACACTAGGAACATCACATGAGTGTTCCATGCATTTGTCCTAAAATATGGGCAGATTCATGAATCATTTGTAAAAGAGTCTCATATATCTTTGTTCAATTTTGGGACATATTCATAAAACACACACTCCTTCACTCGTGTTACTAATCAAATGGCCACTAAGAGTGTTCATGTGAAAGCTGTTTGTCTCTTGTTTTAGTCAAAACTCCTCACAGCAAACGATTGTCCAAATTGATCGGACCTGGGTTGGATACGGGCCTACCTCGATTCCAGCCTCATGGGTTGGCCTTGTTTAGATTTTGAATTGGATAATAGTTGGATTAGTCGATTGGAACAGAAATTGATTTATCTGAGATCGACAAATTGAATAAACATGATAGATATTCCTAGAGAAATGTTCATAGCATAAAAGATTCGATTTCAAGACAGATATGTTTGCAAAGAACAGTTTTTATGGTACAGTTAACAAAGCTGATCGTTCCAGAAAACACCACTATATTGTTTGATTTTATCTCTTTTCTCATCTTTAATGGTATTCTCTTCCTGCATCCTTTTGAATAAGAGAAAACAAAAGCACCTAAAACAACAAAAGTAACAATAAAAGTTATCAATGAGCTGCTTAACTTTTGACAGAGATAATTGACTTTTAATGTACAATGATAAAATAACCTTCACAAAAACCACTCCCCCAATGATAAAATAACCTTCACAAAAACCACTCCCCCAATGATAAAATAACCTTCACATCAATGAGCTGCTTAACTCGTGACTTTTCCCATTTTGTATTAGCAAGCGGTTTTTGGAAAATACTTTTCATATGTTGCCAATCATTTGTTATTATTTGCTCAAATGTTAATTCTCGTGAAAGACATAAAGATATTCATATCAAGATCTTTCTTTCGTTTTATATAAAAAAAATGTTTTTTTAACTAACAAGCAGCTCTTTGCAAGTAAAAAATTGAACAGTGATTTGTTATCTGCTCGAAAGACAATCGACTTTTTGTAGTCCTTTTTTGTTTTTTGGAAAATATGAACAGGATAGGAAAAGGCCTTTACATTCTGACGGCGAGAGATATAATCATAAATTTCCACAATTGTCCAACTTTATATCCTCAGAGAGGGAAGGTCTGACACTGACTACAAACCTCAAAAAACAGACCTGCTTCTGCAATATGGCTCATAATACAGGGACTATAAGGGAAAAAATAACCTTCATTTCTTCAAGTTTAGATTTCATTGCTCTAATGACAAGGAATACATCAACGACTAGAAAATCGACCCCTCTCGAGAAGAAAACACAGGATGAGCCCCTGATGGGCATGCTTTATGAAGGCAACAACCAGGAAAAGCTCGGGGACACAGAGTGGTAAGCTTGGAACTTGACAACTTTGACCCATAATTTTCAGCCTAACACCCCTTCACACTGGTGATCTTGAAACAAGGAAGCAAGAAGAGTTCAAGGAGGAACATTAGCCAAGCATCTGTCCGAGAAAAGTGCCTCAAAAGTGCTCGCCGATTAAGTATTCCCATTAATGACAACAGAAAGAAGAAAAAACTCTTCATAATGGAGAAATTCTTCCCTGCAATTCAATTAAGTTAGGGATGATACATATGAAATGTTGTCTCATGCATGCAAGTTAATTGGGAGTGTACAAACTGGCACAAGAAAGTGCCAATCTACCTATGCACAAGCTTCAATATCCTAAGTAGAAATATGCAAGATGTGCCACAATGAACCAAATGTTGCTACTCAGTAGAAGATCTGCAAACTCAAAAACTTACAAAATTCTCCGACAGTATACAGGAATATCTCATCTAGTGAACTGCCACTTAAACATATGTTTAGCTGGCATTAAACAACATGAATCTCAAACTTTCAAGTACTTCTCAACATAAGCCTGCATGTGAAGAAAGAAAGTTGATCAGTTCCACACAGTAGCTGCATAACAAGAGCAAAAACTAAGTCCGACATTTATAGACCATCTGATAAAATGGTGGTCAGCCACCATCTTTTATTATGCATATGAAGCTTCGTGTGAGAGTGTGAGTGTGGAGTATTTGTGTGTACTGTGAAAAATAGAAAGGAAAGAACACGCATTTGATGGATTTTCCAGGAAAAAATCATCACTGTACCAATGCGAAACTAACCCTTAGTGGATGTCAAATGTTGGCAAACTAGTGGAATGCACTCACGACTTCACCATTCCTCACTAACAGTCAACTCATCATGGATCAAGCCATCCACAAATAGTCAACTGACAAGGACTTCCCCCATCCTTTTCTCTGTCTACCAAAAAAAAAAAAGGAATCTCTACAGTTTCAACCTTGCAGGAAAGGATACGAGCCTTGAGTGTGGAGCTCCCGATATTGAGCTCAAACACTTTGAAGCAGTAGACCCACCTAAGCAGTCATGAACTGTGCCCTTGCATGTAGTGTGGAGGGGTTTGTAATACTAAAAGAGAGCCACAGTTCATAATATGCACAACTGTGCTGGCATGAGACGGCTGCCCCAGAGAACAAACATTAGCCACAAAATGTTGATAATGTTATGATAGTCTGTTACCATAATGGCTTTCTCAGGCCTATAATTCTGTAAAATGGTTCCAGGTTGCAATCTGTAATCTAAATTACACAGTAAAAAAGAAACATAGTGATTTACCTGTACAAGTTTAGTAAGTTTCGATTTTGAAAATGCGAGGTACTGATCAATTCGTTCTTGGGTATTAGGTATCTGAGGCCCTTGTAATGTGCTTGTCACTTTTTCAACTACTTTTTTCACAATAGACTTGTGAGCTTCCTTGCTCATGCGACCTTCCTTCCATGTTGGCTTCAGCATCTCTTTGACAGCCTCCACTAGTGCAAACTTGAACATTCGCATCCCTTTTGCCTCCTTATTTGCCTCCTTACTTTTTTTTTCATCATTGGTAGTATCACCATGGGCATCGGTTGAATTGTCAGATTGTTTTTCCTTTCCTTGATCTTGAGTATCCTTGCACGCCTCGTCCCCCTGAATACCTTTCTTTTGCTCAGGAGCAGAGTTCTGCTGTGTAATATCTTTTTTGTCGCTCTCACGAATGCTATAAAGTTCATTGAGCTTCATGCCAGCTTGCTGCTTATCCAAATTTGGTGCACTGCCTTCCAAGATTTTTTGCTGACCATTTTCTGACTGCTGGAAGGGCTCCATACTGTCAGTTATCGGATCATACGGCTTACTTTGGGACAACTGAACCTGATTATGAACTGAGGGGGCTGCTTCAGTTGGCACTATGACGTTGGGATTTGTAAAGGGTTGGGAAGGTGCCAAAGCAACAGAACCAACAGAATTCAATGAGTTGTACAGTTGTGGAATTTGTTGTACAGTTTCAAATATCTGTGCCAGTGATGCTGAGATGCTTGACATCTGAACAGCACGATCATTGGCAACAGAATTCTGTGAAGTTATCATGCTAGGAGTCATTTGGAGTAGTGCAGGCATTGCATTATTGACCAAGGCAGGTGCACTCACACTATCTGCTTTTGGTGTGTCAAGTTTTTGACATGCTTCAGCCTGAGTCAACAGAACCTGCATGGATGCTGCTATGGGGGCTTGAGAAGGCAGTTGTTGACTCATGCCTGTCACAGGCCAACAAAATGCAGAAATGGGAGCATTGCTTGCAGAAACAGCTATTTGGTTCCACATGTTAGTACTACCAGACTGGGAGTCAGAGCTCCTTGTAGACAAGGTGGTGTTACCATGCTGCTGCTGGAAAGACGTGGAAGATTCATCTGGACGGAGAAGACCAGCTTTAGAAGGGGCAGTCTCTCTCCATCCATATGGATCTCCATTCTTATGTTGATTGTTTGTATGCAAAGAAGCTTCCAGACCTTCCTTGGGTAAAATTTGATATTTGACATCTTCTTTGGGATCCCCTTTGCTGTCATCTACATGGTGGGGCTCATGTTCCTGTGCTTTATGGTGATTGTATGGTTCTAAATTGGCTTCCTTATCTGAACATGAAGCACCTAACAATTCAATATTTCCTTTCACATCACCAACTCTTTCAGCACCACTACTTTGACCCCAGTCAGACATATGAGTATCATACTCTGACTTTGCTCCCCATTCAGAATATGACTCCCCCTTCGATCTATGACGATCATCCACCCTTCTTGACCGACCTTCATCTCTTGACCTCTTACCAGAAGTCTCATGAGTAGAGACTTGATGAGAGTACCTGCAAGATGATCCTTTTTGGCAAGAGCCTCTTGCAAAAAAACGACATGGTGGTCCCCTATCATTTCGCAGCTCTGTTTCATGCTTTGGCTCCTGCAAATGTTCATGTACCTCTTGTCCCTCGCTACCAGAATGTTTCCTTTCTAATACCATCTCCTTAACAGAAAAATCATCACTCGACCTAACTCCATCATCATGGATGTATTTACAACCTGACTCTCTGAAGCACCTGCCAGCCCTAAAGTCACGGCAGAAAGTAGGCCGCCTTTCTCTTTCTGTATCTCGTTTTCTAATATTATCATCCTGAGGAAATCTGCTTTTCAGATGTCTATCATGTGAATCAGAGTGTGTCCCATTGTCTGCATATCTTCCTCTCTCTTGTCTATGACCATTTCTTTCTGTTGCAATGTTTTTGTTGGAATGCTTGGCAATATCCCGGTCATTATTCACATGGGTATACTTGCATTCACTTCCCCTCCTGCATTGGCCTTTTGAGTAACTAATGCAAACAGGAACTGAACCTTGAGCTTCTCTTCTCCCCCTCTCCTTCCTGTCATCAATGTCATGCCTAAAGTTGCGGGGAGGGCTCCTGCTCCTACTCCTGCATCCAGATTTGCAAATAAGAAACCTTCGTTGTGTTTGGATGACACCAAAAAAAAAAAAAGAAACTGCAAAAACCAGGTTATGTGTCAACCTAGTTTTTTTAACCAGTTTTTAAAAACTAGTTTGTGTGTTTGGGTGACAAGATAAAAAACAACATTTTCTGTATAACCTGGGGGAGCCAGGTTTCATTTTTGAAAACAGTGTTTTGTCAAAACTTGGTTTTTCCCAAACATAGTTTGGACCCAAACATGCCTTAAATGCCGTTTTGGAGACAATGTGTCACCCAAACACGCCCTGAACTCGAAAAAGAATAGCTAAGGAATCAGTGATGGGTGTGTATAAGTAGGACCATAGGACGGTTATAAATATAGGACAAGAATGTCTTTTCAGAAAAGCAAATTGTAAGTTAGCAGGTGAATAACAAAGATTACTGAATGCTGGAAGTTAAGATAAGACCTTCTTGATGAAGCCCAGCCACTCCTTGGAGAGCGACTGCCTTGTCGATGCCTCCAAGCATCCAAACCTGGAGACATTCTTGTAGCATAGCTCTGATCCCCAGACCACACAGCATCACCTCCATCCCTATCTGTATTGTCATTTTTCCATTCTCCCCAGCTGTTAGAAGAGGCATTAACAGTTGCCGATGCATGCCAATCAGACTTTGATTCTTTGTTCCAATAAGCATTACTTGTTTCTGCATTTGATTTGTCTTTATCAGTTTCATCTCGAACCGAAGATTCAGAAACTAAATCCCATTTTGAGGCCCGTTTTCTGACAACATTTTCTGCCCTGATGGCTTGTCTGGAAGAATCATCAACAGG
Source organism: Nymphaea thermarum (assembly GCA_011799765.1). NCBI lineage: Eukaryota > Viridiplantae > Streptophyta > Magnoliopsida > Nymphaeales > Nymphaeaceae > Nymphaea > Nymphaea thermarum. Next base: position 71,925 of record JAANDH010000175.1, on the reverse strand, counting down.
CATATCACCTCCTGCTTCCAACAAATTAAGTGGTTTACAAAAGTTCATGATAGGCAAGCAATGAAGCAGGAAAATATTGGATATTGCTCATATCAAGTGCAGTGTAGACATTCAAGCAAATGAAAGAGATAAAACAGAAAATTCTAAGAAAAATGCATTCGCAATTTTGTCAAACCACATTGAGATGCCGGCACTCTATTGGCACCCATTTGACACATTCATAGGAATGACAACTCATGCACAATTCCATTCTTATGTAGGTGCTTCATAACATGATTGAAATGAAGTTTCCACTGGAATCACTATTTAGGTGAGGCTTTATATACAAATTGACTTTGTGAGACTTCTTAAAAGTAGTAAAAACCTGATTCATTCTTTTCAATTAAGAAAAAAAAATCCAGGTGACAGACGTAACCACCAATAATAGGACAACTGTTTTTAAATTTCAACAACATAACTGGGCTTGAAGACAAAAACAAATGCACCCCTAAAGCATGCCTAGACACCTGACTAGGCCTTACATCACCACCTTCTTTTACTAAGCTGCCACAGGTACAGGCCCAAGTGGAAAAAATCTTGTAAAATTTCTTTTTCCTTCTGTTCTCTCTTCAAGTTTTCTTTTTCCTTTTCCTCCTCCTACTTCATATAATTTCTTCTCCTTTTTCTTTCATTTACCATTTTGGCCCTGCCCTGGGTGCCACTTAGTTCTTTTTGAAAGTCCCGCCTAGGCCTGCCCCGCGCTTTTAAGTTAACCACACAGGCAATAAGACTCTTATTAATTATAGGCTAGAAACTATTACAAAAACGATTAAGCCTATGGTGGTGCCCAGGATTGGCACTTTAACCATGTGACAATACGGAAGCCATGCATGACACTTCAAGCAATCCAATGGAAGAGTTCCATGAAATGACATGAAGATTGAATATCTTAATCCTCCCACGACAGTTACTTCAGGGGAAGATTTTCATGGAAACTGAAGCAATAAAAAAGAGAAAAGAGAATCAGTCTTGTCAATCAAGCAAGGCACCAAAAAGTTTATGATTAATGACAAATTATTTTGAGTCTTGGGTAAAATAGCAACACCAACACCAATACAAAGAGGTTTAGCTCATGTAGCTTTTTCCATCACCAATGGCTAAATCTTCCTATACCATAAAAAGGAATAAATATAACTTTACCCCAGTAAGATTGTTCATGTTGGCTCAATGTTGACAAATCACAAACTTAATGAAGAAAACTTTGTTTTATGAAAAAAAACAAATTTCATCACATATCTCCTTGGAATCACCATAAAACACTGCCCAAAACCAAAGTGGATTAAGGAAAATATTGGAGGTTAACAATGTAGACTTGGTCTAAAAAGATGTATAGAAGGCCTAATATGTGCACATTCCTGAGCATATCTAGTTGCACTGATTGTCAGATGAAATGGCTCGAACTTGGATGGAGCACCTTTTTAGCCATGCATGCTTGACACATGATCCCTTTCAAAATAACATTAATGTGTAGGGGGGTGTAGGACTCAAGTCCTATATCGTATACCCACAATAAATTTGTTACATCCTTAATGTGTAGGGGGGTCTAGGACTCAAGTCCTATATCGTATACCCACAATAAATTTGTTACATCCTTTGTACCTTTTTCAGATATAGATCACACTGAGGCCAAATATCACATTATTCATGGTTGAGAAACAAGATGCTAGATGTAGCCAGGTATGCTCATAACACAAAGAAATGGCCTAAGATTTGTCAAACATAGGTAGTCACTAGACTCATTACCATGTTCTACACAAGATAATTCTGTAGCCATGAACCAACATGGCAGAATGTAAGCTTTATTGCTAGGTGATTGGTATTCATCATATAAGGTGTATCATGGTCGCAAGACAAACAAGTCATGACAATAGAGTGATTGCCGCCAAGCATTCACAGTGAGATGAAATGAAAGGTATGATCGCAAGGCCACATGTTTCTGTGGCTCTCCTAAAAGATAGCTCACATTCTAAGATTTGATCTAAGATCAAAGCAATAACATGAAGGTAAAGAACCAACAGAAAGGGGAGAGCTGCCAAGTCATATGCTCACTGGTGTAGGATTCCCCAAGAAAGTACAAGTTGACTTAAAGACACCTTCATTCAGCAGAAACAGGGTTATGCTCAAAGTTTGGGAAACAAATCACTGCTAGGTTTTAAGAGCTTAACAAAAGGCTTTGTTTTGTTATATGTAAAAGAGCATGGAGTGCTCAAAGGTCCATTCTAAGTTTCTTAAGACATCTGCATACAAATATAATCATTACTAAGAGGATGACCTATGGGAACAAGCCCAGAACAATGAACATACTTAATTTGATTAGTGTTAAATTAAGTCACAGCAGTAAGTGGGTTCTTGCCCACATACCCATGCCGGTACACCAATTCTGGTACGGTGGTATGATTTGGTACATTTGGATCAGTTCCAGGTCGGAACCGATTCAAAGCATTTTAAATAACACACGTTCGCCCGAAGCCTCTGCCCAACGCTTCTTCATCCTTACTTACTTACCTTCAGCCATCAATCTCCTCCAGTGGACCGCAGTGGAGAGCTTCACCGACCGGCGATGGACGGCAACCGCCGATGGACACCAACCTTAAATTATTAATAATTTCCCCTCAAGTTGTACATGGTTTTGAATCATAGACAACTTACTCTTCAGAAACCAAATCCCGTCCTTCGTTAATCACATGATAAATAAATCAACCCCTTGAATTTTGCTCCACGCATAATGATGTTCATTCATTATGTTCATTCTCCTTATTTGTAACTTTTTGTCTGATGAAATGCTGATCATTTTTAATCTGTTTAGCTTGACTATGGAAAATGCGATTGAACAATATTTGTAATAAGACAAGCATTGAAATAGCCTCCTCCAGTTCAACCAGTAAGTGTCTAAGTCATGTAATTGCAATTGTTGCCACAGCCATAGATTAATATTTGGCCGCAACATTATCCTTCTTCTTGCTCCAAGATACCAAGTGTGCTTCAAGATGCAAATCTGAGATTGACCTTCTGTCATCAAGATCACCTGACGAGTATATGTCTGCATAAACAATACCATTATGCTCTTTTCTTATTCATGTGGTACACACAAAAGCCCATGTAAATGTTGAATAATTCCATTTTAAGTATGATAATATTCTTTTAACAGCATTCATATGCCCACTTTGTGGCTCAGGCATAAATTGTGATCTTGGTTCACAAGATACATCAAGACTAATACAAGTATGATATTGGAACATACCTACTGTAATTCGACATTTCATGGGATCACTGCAGGCATCTCTGCCTTAAGAGCTAAGTCTATTGTGCAATGCACTGGGTCTGGCTAGAGGCTTACAACCTTTCATCCAACTTCTGCTCAACTAGTCTAACATATATTGAGTCAAAGTCAGTCTGCCACCATTCTTATCAACTGCAACACTCCAAAAGTATCTTAAATTTCCAAGATCAAATATTGGTCCTTAATAATCCCTTTATTGCATGCATATAAGCATTTGAATTACCTATTTCGTCCACACAAATCAATAATAATATAACATTGTTGGTGTCCTTGAAAATGAATAACAAATACTCCATCTATGACTAGTCGAGCCCATAATAGGGAACCAAGAATGTTCTAAGGATAAACTGTTGAACCAAGAACATGTAGCTTGCTTTATTTTAAAACTAGAGAATAGAGATAGCTCTTTTTTAAAAAATCTGAAGCGATCAGCTTGAAAATGGCTTCCAAAATCTGATTTTTGCAAAAAACTGCACAAAGGAGAGAGACGTGTAGAATGGATGGGGCAGTAGCAACCAGCATGCCTCCAAAGTCCAAACCTTAATCGATAATATTAAACATAACTTTACATTTTTGGGACACATATACCCCTCAATAGGATACAAAATACAAAAGAGCCATTAATGAAGGGATTCAACAAATGTAGAAACAAAAGGAGGAGACATCTAAGAAGTGAATCTAGGTCAGACGTATCACAAGCGTATCGCCCGTATCGTACGATATGGAGAAAAAAATAATTTTTGCGTTATGTTTTAAAGATGAACACTCTTCTCGCTTTCGTTTCTTGTTTCTAAATGCTGCAAGAGACATAGGAGGGAGAGATTTTGCCCATTTTCATCAAAAATCACTAAGGATTCATCGATTTGGGAGAGTCTAGTAGCTGGTGAAGAAGCTTTCTCATAGTGGGAAGTGGCAATGGTGAGAAGAGAAGCTTGGATAAAGAAAATGAAGATGATGATGCAGATGACGAGGATTATCGTTGAATCATGAAAGATGATAACGATATGTTTTGACTTTTGAACTTATGAATTGTGATGTAATCTAATTCTCTTCGGCATGGTAAGAGCCCAATACTGATGCTTACTATGTTATTTTGAATATCTAATTTCTTATTTTGGAATGTGTTGTTCATATACATGAATGTTCCTTTAAATACATTTTTCTTGATTTTTTTTGCTTGATTTTCTGGATTTTTTTAGATTTTTTTCTATTTTTTATTATTTTTAATATTTTTTAAAAAATTAAAAAATTAATTTTACGATACGCTACGATACGTTACAATACCGTGTATAGGTTGGCCCGACCGATACGCAATATGCTACGCCTTTTATAACATTGCATGTTTCTAAATCATGTACAAATTGCTCTTCAATCGCTAGAATTGATATCCATTCAACCCTTTCTTAAACAAGTCTGCCATCTGATCTTTTGTCCTCACATGGTATGGTTCTATACTTCTATGATTCTATCTCCTTAAGTTCAACCTTATGGCGTATGGTTCTATGATTCTATCTCCTTAAGTTCAACCTTCTGGCATATGGTTCTATGATTCTATCTCCTTAAGTTCAACCTTCTGGCGTATGGTTCTATGATTCTATCTCCTTAAGTTCACATGGTATGGTTCTATACTCTGTTCTGCCATATTGAATCAGAAAGCAATATTTATAGCACTCTGACTATCGTACAATAATAGTGATTGAGCAATCTCTCCTCTCAATCAGCCAATAAATGTTTACTCCATGTAACTCCTTTGTTCCAGCAGCCATTGACCTATACTCATCTTCTATACTTGATTGTGTCATTGCCTTTTGCTTTCTACTACTTCATGATACAAGATTTGGATTCATGACAATACAATACCCAGATACAGATCTCCTGTCATCTGGGTCACCTACCCAATCTGCGTCTGTGTAAGTAGTAAGTTTGTGCCTCCTGTTTCCACTACCATTTTTATGATAAACCAAGCCATCCCCTATAGTTCCCTTCAAGTATCTTAGGATATGTTTCATAGCTTCCATGTGACCTTTCCTTGGAGCATGCATAAACTGAGAAACTTTATTGACTGCATAGACTACGTTTGGTGACTTTGGCCTAGTAAAAGAAACATACCGTAGCATGCCAACAATGCTACGATATCTCATGGGATTGCCACAGCTCTCTGTCCTTGAACTTAATCTCTTATGCATTATACTCAGAGTACTTACTGGTCTATAATTTGTCATGCTTGCCTTGTCCAAAAGATATAAGGTGTACTTATGTTGAATGAGCATCAACATGTCCCCTTGTCTATCTATCTCAACCCCAAAAAAGTATCGCAATTCCTCTAGATCTTTCATTTTAAAGACCTTCATCAAGTATACTTTTGCTTCTTGCACATGATCACTTGACTTCCCAGTGATCACAATATCATTAACGTAAATGAGAAAGTGATGATACCTTTTCTCTGACAATAAATAGAGTGGTCAAGTGAACATCGCCTAAAGCCGTATCCTTGAATTTGTAGGAAGAAGCTTTTGAACCACAAACAGGAAGCTTTTTGTAAACCATATAAAGACTTTCTTAACCTTCACACCTAGGTGGAAGCATCTCACTCTACATATCCAGAAGGTTGTTTCATAAATACTTATTCTTTCAAGTCGCCATGTAGAAATGCACTCTTGGCATCCATTTGACTAAGCTTCCATCTCTGGTCAATTGCAAGAGATGATGATGAGACAGATGGTTCCCATCTTAAGCATTGGATGGAAAGCCTCTCTATAATCTTCTCCATATTGTTGTGTGAAGCCACGAGCAACAAGTCATGCCTTATATGTCTCAACGCTCTTATCAGGTTTATATTTTACCTTAGAAGCCCATACAAATCTCACAACATTCTTTCTCTCTGATCTTGGGACAGCCTCTCATGTCTTACCACTCATGAAGGGCTATGATTTCTTCGTTCGTGGCCTCAATCCATCAATGAGATTTGGCAGCTTGATCGAAGCAAATAGGCCCACCTTGTTTAGCAAGTTGCAACATAAACAACTGCAAATCTAGAGAAAAATTGTCATAGCCCACCCATCGCTGAATAGGGTGTCAACTTCGATCTGATCTCCTTGCAGTTCAAGCCATAGTTGCCTTGCTATTTGCTTTTGCATTCTTACCTCTTATTGAGTACACTTGTCAAGAGAAACATTCAATAACAGGTTGTGGTACATCTGACAAAGAGCTAGTTGAGGATTGTCTTGGGGGACAATCTAATTGACATGATTGTTCTGCATTTGCAAAAGATGTGCCCTCATCCAAGGACCATAGACTTCTATTTGGTGTGCCTCCTCCTGCCCTGTGACACTCTGCCCAAAATCATGCTCATCAAACACAACATTCCTCGAGATTTTGAAGTGCTTTGGAATAGAATCATAACATCGATATCCTTTACACTCATATGCATATCCAACAAACCTGAATTTGGAAGCTTCATCCTGAAATTTTTTTGCAGAGACGAGTCAATACGAACATAACAGATGCAGCAAAAACACACAATTCATCATAAGCAGGGTGATGTCTTAATAAAGTACAAGGAGATTTTTGTTCTAGGAATGGGCATAAGCAAGTGATTTATAATGTAAACTGTTGTATGGAAAGCCTCTGACCAAAGGCTAACAGGCAAATTTCATGCAACATACAAATAGCACTCACGACTATATGACGATGCTTTCCCATTTTGTTGAGGGGTATGTGGGTAAGATACTCGTCTCCCCATTCCATTATCTCGAAGAAAAATTCGTTTGATGAGTATTCTCCCCCATCGTGACATTCGAAATACAGAACGTCACACGAGGATCTTTGACCATAGAATGGAATCCATAAAATATTTGAAAAACTTCATGTTTATGTTCCATGAAGTATATCTAGGTGTAACGACAGTACATTCAATGAATATTATATAGTACCGACTTCCAAGAAAAGAAGGGATAGGAGCAAGCCCCCATGTATCAGACCAAACAATTTTAAAAGATCTTGAAGCTCTTTTGTTGATAACATTAAAGGAAATTAAGGAATGACATGACTCTTACATAATTCACAACTAGAACATTTCTTGACCTCAAAAGGAGAAAATAAACTAGTCTCTAGAATAAGACTATCAGATACAAGCTTTTCGCTAAAACCTCGATTACAATGACCCAAGTGACTAAGATAGAGATTTGGCTCATTACACCGAAATGAAATAGAAGCATTTAACTGACAGACTAAAACTGGAGACAAAAGACTCTAAAGATGAAGCCTTCATTGGCTCTAACTGAAAAACTACAACTGGAGAGGCATTTGGATTTTCCTTAAAGATGTACATGTTTCCTTGTCCCTCCCCTTAAATGAACACCTTCTTTGCTCGAAGGTCCTTGACATAGATAGAAGAGGGAGTACATTCGACTGAAGATCCACTTTTAAGAACAACACCCAAGCCTCTGATATCTGTGACTAAGTTTTCATTAGCATCCTCCATAACTCAACAGTAGTGCAGTCATGAAATTGAAGCCAACATTTCTTGAGAGAGTGTTGATGTGGCGTAGGCCACCAAAGACTGATCATGTTTCTTTCCAGCTGTGTATTACGGATTCTTAATCGATCGTGTAGATATCATACTTTTCTCATCCTTGGTTTCCTGCAAAATAAGTCATGGTACCAATGGTATTGTTTGTTTCTTCCATGTTAAAAGGTTGGAGTGAATAAGCCTTTCAAAAACCAACTGATTGAGAGAGTTTGATGAAATGTTGGATTGTGAAGATGAGTACATGGATAAATAGAGAAGGATGAACAATAAGCAAGGCAAATGGAATACGACAACAATCAGCAGGGAGAAATATTCAGCCACACAATCAAGAACTCAACCCGAAGGGCTACAAACCTAGATCATTTTTCCCTTTGTTGTCTCATATATATATATATATATATATATATATATATATATATATATATATATATATACATATATATATATACATACATATATATATATATATATATAGAGAGAGAGAGAGAGTTGGATCTGGATATGGACCCGATTGATTTGAACCATGACCAACTTGCTCTTCAATGTCCAAAATCTGTCTCTTGTAAGACCTTTAGTAAAAAGATCAGCCACTTGATCACGTGTGCAGATGAATTGGGGCTCAATCTCCTTCTATTCAACGTTCTAGCAAACAAAATGTTGGTCAATCTCTATATGTTTTGCATGGCTGTGGTGAACGGGATTGAAGGACATATGTACACCACTTTGATTATCACACAGAAGAATGCAATGAGAGATCTCTCTCCAACTCCCAGTCAAGAGATGCTGCACTCACATAACTTCTGCAGCAACTGCTGCCATTGATCTGTTTTTTGCTTTGGTGCTCAACCAAGCCACAGCCTGTTGTTTTTGCTGGTCCATGTCACAAGATTGCCCCCAATGAAAACACTATACCCTGAGACTGACAACTGTTCATCAGGGTCTCCTGCCCAATCTGCATTACTATATACTGTCAATTTATGCCCTACTGAATGTGAGAGTGTGCCCTTAAAGCAACCCATCTCCCATTGTTCCTTTTAAGTGTCTCATTATGTGTTTCACAACTTCCATATGTAAGGTACAGGGTTCATGCATGAATTGAGATACCCGATTCACAATATAAACAACATCTTGACGTGTAAAAGTCAAATACAATAGCATCCCCACTAGACTCCGATATTCAATGTGATCAACGTAAGGATAACAATTCTGTACCCCCATTTTCTGATTCACATAATAAATTAGGAGAAGAGTTATGACACCATGGTTTTGGTAAATAAACAGTGAATGATCTTATGATCTAGTTGTGACCTCTGAAAACCATACCTTTGAATCTCGGTGGAGAAACTATCAAACCAAGATCTAGAATCTTGTTTGAGACCATATATCGATTTCTTTAACCTACACACATATCCCCTTGAATCAATGTACCTAGGTGGTTGTTCCAACTTTCATATACAGGTCTTTCAAATCCCCATGCAAGAAAGCATTTTTACATCCAGTTAACCACTTTGCCAATCATGCTCCACCTCCAGTGTCAAATTAACCTGAACTGTCCTCATCCGCAGAACAGGACTAAAGGTTTCATCATAATCTTGCTCTGCTTGTTGTGTAAACTCTTTCACAAAAAGGTGAGGTTTGTACCTTTCTGTACTTTCACCTGACTTATACTTAATTTTAACATGCCACAACATTTTTATCCATAGGTCTATGCACAATCTCCCATGTTCCACATTCATGGAGGGATTGGATTCAATCTAATCGTTCATAGTATCAATCCAATTCTTTGAATGAATAGCTTGATGAAATGTCAGCAGCTCACCTTCATCCTTTATAGCAAAAAACAACATCTGCAGATCCATAGAAATTTAATTGCAACTAACCCATCTCTCAATTGGGAGCCATAGGCAAACAAACTGCCTAATAGTGGGAACCAAGGAAGTAGATGCGGCACAATTTGTGTCAGTGGTAGGTTCAGCTTGAGTGCCCTATTCACGTGGACTATAGAGTATAGACTATGCCCTTATACTTGCCTTCCACAGTCGAATCTTGTGAAGAGGGTCGTCATCAACAACCTGGTGAGGTCCCAAACTATACTAGGAGCTGCCCTCATTGCATCCATCCCCTAAGCTAGCAAAGAGATCTACATTGAGCCACGGGTGGTATACTGCCATTCTTTCCAATGGGGGTGGTTTTATCACTGCTCTACTGGTCAAAATTAAACTCATCAAGAACAACGTTATCAGATACCTTCAGGCTCTTGTTGCTCAAATCATAACACTTGTATCCTTTATAATCTTCAACATACCCCACGAATCTTCATTTTATAGCCTTGTTCCGAAACTTATTCCTTTGTGACCTGTCGACATTAATATAACAAACACTCCAAAAACCCACAAATCACTGTAGTTCGGATGAATATCATAAAGAGTATAAAATGGGGACTTGTCATCAAGAATAATCATAGGCAATCTGTTTATCACATGTACAACACCATAGGTTGATAGAAAGGTTAGTATCGTGCATCATGCTCATGACGTTTTCCACAATGTGCCTGTGATTTGGTTCTGCGGTCTCATTTTGTTAGGGTGTATGCAGGCAAGATACCCTCATCCCTATTCCATTGTTTTTGGAGGTGTTGAATGAAGTCATTGGATGCAAACTCACGATAACCATCAGAATCGCAAAACTGAATTGTAGATGAAACACACCATTTGGCTCTACCCATGAATTAGACAGTAATAGGCCTTTTCACAACGAGAACTATCCATACAATGAAAATTACTTGTAATATAATGTTTTACCGGTTTCGGGATAGGCTGAAGATCTTGGGAAAGGGGACACGATGGCTTTCATCTTTTCAAAAGAGAAATATCATTTGATTCGTCGATCCTCAAAAAAAAAATGAAATAAGCAAAGTTTCATTGTTAGATGACAAATGGGAAAGTCATGTAAAATTGATTACAGACAAGATTATGAAAATATTGGACAAGAAAGAACACTTTAGATTTACTTTTCATAAAGTAAATCCAAGTGTATCATGAGTAGCTGTCAACCTATGTCATGTAGGTGCCTGTATGGGCACTGGTTCGGACTATTTTCAAAAAACTTGGGTAACAAATAATTTCATAAGGACTTTAAGCTCTTTTATTAACAAAAAAGAAAATGAAGTACATGGCTCTTGCATAACTGACAACTAGAACAACTTTCTTCCCAACATCAAGATTAACATCAGCCTAAGAAATGAGAGAATTTAAGATTAGACTTTTGATAAAGTGGCTTCCACAATGACCTAACCTAAACATTTGGCTTATTGCACTCGTACACACAAAGAACCAGTTGAGACTCTTTGAGAGACTTGCACTTGAGCTTCAAACTGGAAGAACTGCTACCAATAGGACTTTCTAGAAACATAACATATTTCCTTCCCCCTTTTCCTTTAGCAAACGTCTTCTTCACGTGAAGGTCCTTGACTTGCACAAAAGAAGTAAATTCAACTGAAGCATGATTATCATCCATTAACTTTTACACAGAAACCATCTTCTCCCTAAATCTAATATTAGGGAATGATAAACAATGTGCAGCGTAAGCTGAAAATTTGACATTGGAATGATGAACTTCCCAACTTGAGTAATAGTGTGGTGAGTCTCATCCCAGTGACTATCCTCTCTCTACCAAAATAAGGAACAAGTTGAAGAATCTGACAGCCATCACCTGTCACATGTGCAGCAGTCCCTGAATCAATGTACCACTTTCCACTATCACTCTATTTTAGGTCCAACTCAGCTAAGGCAAAGAAGAGCAGTTCTTTAATTTCTGATGTGTCCTTGTTGTTGTTCCCTTTCATCTCATTAACCTGCAGACCTTTTCCCTTATTCTGTTGATTGAACCAAACGCACCTTCACATGTCCTCTCTCATTGCAAATGAAACATGTTGGAACAGTCCCTTGTCTTGTAGCAATGGGTGGTGCACTAGGAGTGGGCAAAAGTCCTTGCCCACCACCTTGTCCACGACCCTATCCTCTTCTGCCTGCATTGTTATAGCCATGCGACAGCCAATACTTCCTGCGAGTCACTTTAAGTAGGAGTCTCATCCTCAGAGAAGCTTTTGAGGATAGGCTCATATTAAATTAGTTTGGCACACAATGCCTGTTATGAAGGTAACTCTGGAAAACTCGTCAAAAAGGTGACCAGCATATGGCACTCTGGATCAAGCCCGCATCCCACTCAAAATCAATTGCACCTTATTTAGATCACTAATTGGGGATCCAAGAAGACCCAACTGATTTGTGATGGATTTCACTTTGCCCAAATACTCTCTTATTGACATCGATCCTCCTCTGCGAGCCATCTGAAACTAAAGACAATACTTGCCTGTAAAACTTACGAGTAAGTCTCGGCTAACATATCTCAAAGCTCCTTCCCAGTACACGACTTTGAAACCTCCACCAATACCTCCTGAGAGAAAGTGGAAGTAATATAGGTGACAACCAGTTGGTTCCTTTTCTCCCAGTTGTCATGATCAGGGTTCTTGTGAAGCACAGTGGAAGTCTTCCTTTTCTCATCCTTATCATCACATGAGATAAACTCTGGTGGAGCCTGCTTGCTTCCATTCCAAACGATGATCCTCAACATCACATGAGATAAACTCTGGTGAAGTCGGCTTGCTTCCATCCAGGTGACCCTCCCCTTTTTTCTTTTTTTTGCGAATGGAATGAACCTTCAAGAAACTTAGAACATACATATGTTTTGTTCATTTTTTACTGCTGGTTAAAGAAACTACAGAAAATGTGACAGATGGACACAGAAAATGTGACAGGTGGACATTCGAGCAGTAAGGAACTGCAGACAGACTTGCAGAGTGCATAAAAATGATGTGTAAAGGCTGAATATGAATAAGATGACGTCACGGACAAGAAAACCCCGAATAATGCGAGATAAGAGACAACAAAGGATGGGGAGTAAACAGAAAAAACAGAAATAGTAGAAAGAAACGACCAAGACAGATTAACAAGGACATTCTGACGAAACCATAAAATGATTTCTGAAAACAGTGCAATTACTGCAGCAACAAAAGGAAATATAGCAGGAAATCACGATAAGAGGTTGAGAGAGAATAGAAACAGAAAGAACGTAAAAAAATGGACATATTTAATGTAAAGGCAGAGGAATAGACAGCAGGAAATCACGACAGAAAAGATTAAGACAGAAACAGAGACTATGGAGAATATTTAAGATAGAGAAAGTAGAAGTGAGAAGACTTAACCAGATCAGCATCCTTAACTTGTGGAACGAGAATCTTCAAGGTCACACCTTCGAAAACACGCTGTCCTGGGGTCTAACACCGCTCTGACACCATGTTAAATTTGGAGAGGAATTAGATGTACTCACTATGAGGGCTGGAATGAGATGAATGTGTAAGAGAAACCTCCTTCAGTGGGACGGCAACCTTCGTCAAAAGGAATGGCCGTGCCCTAATCTTGAGTATGCTTTAGTATGTCTCTTTGACCAAAATACAACAATACTTAAGTTGAAATAACAAAATATGCCACCACTAGCCTGTGATTAGGCACCTAAAGGTGAACGACTTTAATATAGGAAGATAATTGGATCTGGATATGGACCTGATATATGAACCTGATTGATATGCCTTTTCACTGAGATCAAGATCCAATCGCTCATAATAAAACCCTTAGCATAAATTACACTCATCAAAACGAAATTAGTTTATCTTGTTTGATAACAGATCCTTGACCATCAATTATACACAGGGAGGGATTTAAAGTCTGTTTTCTTTATGGTAGAGACTCAGACACGCTGTCATCAATATACAGGAAACCATGGCCCCAGAATACTATGACAGGAAAATACAAAGTCATTCTAAATGTTTTTTTTAATATTTTTATGATAATAAGTGGTGCTACAACAGCAAATATTTCTTCCCTAATACATAGAAAACCTTCTGATATTTTTCATAACAAGCCGTCAACAAAATTGACAGTGCTACTTAAATTAAAAAGAATAACAACAATGTAGCTAACAACTGATAGCTGAAGAAAACATAGTATTCCCGCAACAGACGCATAGCGAGTACATTCAGAATCAAACCAGGGGGTAAGATGAGGAGTGAGCTCAAGTTGATCATAATCCATGAGAAAAACAACTAGACTAAAAAGTTACTAGGTCAGACATATATGAAATTGCATTCAATTCAATAACAGCTTCCAGATTAAAAAACGAGAGTTATTTATGCTTGTCAACATGTCAGGTAACTGCAGAGTCAGCTTGTCCTGTCACAATGATCTCACATGTTTCTTTTTATGTTATAATGCTTTCATGACACTGTTCCTTTGCTTTCAACAAAAGGATGCGAGTTTGAGAACCAACATTATTGACCCTTTGCTACAATGCATGACTCTTAAATATATTTGTATTGGGTATCCAACTGGCACATTCTTTCAATGGGTAAGCTACCACACATGTCCTCTGGGAGTTGAATTAAATCTGTCAAAAATCCAGGCTGATAACCAATTTTTTTCCATTCGGACTCCATGTTTGTCCAAAACCTGATATTTCCAGTCTTCCAGATATAGACATATCAGATATCAGACTCCAGTCTGACCCGCTGACAGCACTGGAGGGTGGGAAGAAGTTTCTTTTTTTTTCTTTAAATAGGAAAATGGGGCCTAGCAGCCTCTAAACACCCAGAGAAATAATCTCTTGAAACTTTTTAACTTCAAGGTCTTCAGACCGATCCCCTAAGCAAGGTGGAAAGAGCCCTGGAGGGTGGGAAGAAAGGTGGAAATTTGTGATTAGAGAGAAGATGAAAAAATGTCATACTTCTACAAAATGCAGAAAATGTATCATGGACCCCTTTCCATTTATGATAATAAATATGCAACCATTTCCAAGGTCTAGGTTAGGTAGCAAAGATGAACTGGTCACCTACCAGTGTCTCTGGTTGACTTAAGGATCAATTCTTTTCCACCTATAAGTGATGAATCTTCCTCCATTTCTGCAGCAGCACATGCATCAGGAAACAAGCCCCCCTTTCGAGTCTATGCCATTAGCCAAAAGATTCATCCAGCAAAGGTTGAAAAATAGATGTTCTCTTTTGCTTGTTATCAGTAGAAAAAACAATATTACTGGAAAATAAAAAGATGTTGAAGATCAGCCACAGTAATACAAAGGAAAGCAATTGGATAAAGCATGTAGACATGAATAAAGTGAATCAAGTCCCAACAACAAACCTTTTGAACTTTCTAACAATTGCATATGTGACAACTGCTAAAGCTAGCATGCCCAGAAACAGGCAAAGAAAGCATCTGACAGTAAGGCCAAAAAACAAGAGACATAGATGTGCTGAGAAACTACATGTTCATCCCTTCAATAATATTGACACCAAACAAGAAAGCCACAAATGAAATCATACAGCTGCAGGAATCACTTCAGAATTCAGATATGTTCCACATGGATGCAACATACCACATATAGCTACAAACATATCCTCTCTGATATCCTTAATTCCTATAAAAAAATTCATATTAGAACCCATTTACTTATAAAGATGGAAGATTTAAAACAAAGCACATAACCACTAATTGGATGTTCAATTAGGCACACATGTTAATTCCAGATTGCACCTAGCCCTTCAACTGTTAACAGAGAACAATCAAATCTTAGATTCTTCTGTCAAAGGATAATCTGTAATAAGGGAGGGGATGTTTCTTTGCACATAATCCTGAAACTTTTCTTATTTATCTTTCATTACAATCACATCAAGCACAGGTTACAAAAACATGAAAGTCCAGCCTGTCATTCTGATATTTCCACCTTAAACCTGTGCCTCTTTAACCCGCCACAATTGGTTGCAGTTATGATAAACCTATGGCCAATAATCATAGGTTGAGGAATCATGTCATAGACTCATATCAATCACAATCTTAACTTGAAAAACATAACCCAAATTTCCAACAGTTCCTTATCCAAGCTTATTTCTTTATGAACTGATTGAACACAAACAAAGCATAAAAACCATTTCATTTTCAATTACAAAGCATGTTATACATCGGTAAGATTAAAAAGTCTATTGGCCTACAGAAATCCTACTTTACATATACTTGTGAAATTTTAGGCGGAAAAAATTCCAAAAACTGCAATGCCTTCCCATGTGATCTGCAGAACAGATGTTTGAAAATTTTGAAAAATTCATTGTTCCAATACCGAACCAAAGCCCCAGTGCCCAATCACTGAAAAAAAAAAATGTACATAAAGAAAAAACAACATTTAGTCTCTCCAAAAACATAAACACACAAATAGCTTCTTACCAGTGGATCCCAAAAAAAAAAAATGAACTTAATCACCAAAGTCCAATCAATAACACAATAAACTAAATATTGTGTGGGCACAATTAAGCTAAAGAAACAAATCCTTCCTAAAACACAAAAAGCCCACAAAACTAAAATATAATGGCTATTAGATAAAGAATGAATATCAAGGAAAGGTGATCGTAATAAGCTGCCTTATTTTAACAGGAAAACATGGCAGCATAGATGGTGATGGGGATACGGCTCTGTGTGTGTGTTTGTGTGTATGTGTGTGTGTAAGTAAGTAAGTAGAACATGTTATTATATTAAAAAAAAAAACTGCTAGCTTGCTAGCATTTATTTGCAAGTTCTAAAAAATTAGGTTTCTGTTAGCAATACAAATGACAAGAAAGGGGGTTGAAAGAAACTTTATGAAAAAAATGAAAAATAAAACAAGCATAAAATGGGGGCAAAGGTTTTGTCGCTTTGTCCATGAATATCTGCAACGACCTCGCCCATTCCCGTACCAGGCTCGGATTCATGGTTCAGTCATCAGTGAGACCCAACTCGCCTCCTAGCAGCTTCAGGTCCAAACCAAAAACATAGGAACCAGGGCAATCGACTACTTAACACCTCCCTTATAAGTCTCCTAAGATTCTTCACAATCTTAGTTACAAGATTAAACTTTTCAAAGTGGTGTGTGACAATCTAACCCCCTTCCCAACCAGCCTCCCAGCAGCTTCGGGTCCAGACCAAAAAAAAGATAGGAGCTAGGACAATCGACTACTTAACAGCCTCCTTTATAAGACCCCTAGGATTCCTCACAATCTTAGATACAAGATTAAATTTTTTAAAGTGGCATGTTACAATCCACGTCCCCTTAAAGAACATATATATGTGCCTATGAGACCACAAGTCCGAGTGTTTAAATCAGCTCTGGTATCAACTGTAATGACCCGGCCCACTCTCACACTAAGCTCGGGCTCCTAGTCCAGTGGATCACAACCTGCTCCTTCATAACTTCAATTTCTGCCCCAAAAAGACTTCAAACCAAGACATCTAACCACTTAATGACTCCCTTTATAGGCCCAATAGGATTCTTCACAATCTTAGATAAGGGATATTTTTTCAAAGTGGGGCATTAATCTCTCTCTTTCATCCAAATGAAGATGTGGTACCTCTTCTTTTCTTTCTATGCAAGTATCTCTCTCTTCCCCATCTTTTTTTTGGTTGAGAGTTTCTTCCCCACATCTCTCTTTCTAGCTCAAAATCCCCAAATCTCTCTCTCTCTCTCTCTCTCTCTCTCTCTCTATATATATATATATATATATATATATATATATATATATATATATATACATATATACATATATATATATATATACATATGTGTGTGTGTGTTTCTCCCTCCCCCTCATTTTTGCATGTTTTCAATTCCCCAACATACGGAAGGAGAATCGTGCTATATTTTTTTCAGACATTTTAAAAATCACATGTTTTAAAGTTTCGATCAAGTCTAATCAGATCAGATCCAAGCCATATCTGGTTTGCATGTCGTACCCATATATTGATGCAGGCAATGTTGTTAAATGCATTGATGCAAAGCGATACGCTAAACCTATGAAGCAACACGTAGTGCAGTGATGTGTAATGATATGCAAGTATGATGACAAAAATGTCACAACACAGAAGGCCCCCTTATAGCACAATATGGGTAGACATAGAGATGTACACCCTTGTAAATCCACAATGTTGCATATATATATATATATATGACATGGTACGATACTATAAGGCTATAAGCACAATACTGTTTTTTGGAAAAGGGGCAGATTTTTTGTTATGAAGTCCATTTCACTCTCAACCACTCGCTTCTAAACTACTATACATTTTTTACATTTGTAATACAGAATATAGTGTTTTACATGTTTTAATTATTAAAAAATACAATTTGGCTCAAGAAGCTCCGGCATAGAAACTTAATTGTCAAATGAGAAGCCTTGTTGTACTTTAACATGTTTTCTATTAAACGATCCATGTAAATCGTATCCATAGGGCTTGATTTCAAAAAAACCAGAAATGTTAATAAAATGACTAGGCAATTTATCAATTGCAAATTACGTTTCACCATAGACATATCTATGATTTATGAACTAAAAGGTTGGGGAGTTTTGGATTTATTAGGGGAACGAAGAAAGTAGGTAGAGATTATTCGCATTAAGTAAGTTATGAACCTTAACAGCCCCTCTATGGTGCTGTAAATACTTAATTCAGGTAATAGATACTATCATTTGACACTTCATCACATATAAGAATTATCAAGAAAATAGATATGATACTCCCAGAGGACTTGACGTAGAAGCTAATCTATCTATACTAAGTTTCTTCTATGATAAATTATTGTGTTGGATAATATATTGATAAACTTCAGAACTTATCTAAGGCTTCTAAATTTTGCACTATAAATGGTACAACATTTTTTTCACTTATTTCCTTTCCTTTCCTCTAAGAGACACAAGAAGCCACTTAGTTTTGAATTTTGCTTCAACACTCACTCCAAGAAATATTTTTGAAAGTAAGCAACTATCTTTTTAGGGACTTGAGAGAGATTTCTGGGTAATTTCTTCCAACAGGAGGAGGTTTATACGTTGCATTCTCCAGTCTCCTTGTGAGACTTGCAGTATGACTTACGGAGGTGTTATGCAATAGGACTTGGAACACTCAATACCATATTACAAGTATATCTATGTATGTACCAATTCCACATTCATGCATCCAAACAATATTCAGTTGTACATTGATTAAGAGTATGTAAGACAAGCTGTCCCAAATGGAAATATTATGGACCAAATCTTAGTACCATCTGTTTGGCTTGTTTGTTGACACAGATCAGTAGCGCAAGGTGAAAGAAGAAAAGGGC
This sequence comes from Nymphaea thermarum, assembly GCA_011799765.1. Taxonomy (NCBI): domain Eukaryota; kingdom Viridiplantae; phylum Streptophyta; class Magnoliopsida; order Nymphaeales; family Nymphaeaceae; genus Nymphaea; species Nymphaea thermarum. Next base: position 52,852 of record JAANDH010000175.1, on the reverse strand, counting down.
ACTCAAAAAACCTCATGAGAAAACAAAGCACACAAACAGTTAAAAGCAAAATTAAATAGCACAATATGGCTTGCGAGGAACTTCATGATTAGAAGGGAACCCATAAACTTGCCCATTATAAGAATTTTCCATGCACAAAATATTGAACTAAAGTGCCTCTGCTGAAATAACAGCCCAATCTTAAGAGTAGCAACTATGCTTTTGACAGCCGCATAGTAGCCGCCCTCTGAAATCAAACTAAACCCTTACATAACTTTGACGCGAACAACCAAAGCTTAATATCCTAAGATACTCATTCGCATCGCACATGGATTCATTACACACTCACTCCCCAATTGACCACGACCAACATAATCAATAGTCCAAAGCTAAAGCCACCCAAAAAAGGAAAACAGACAAAATGGAACGGCACCTTCATAAAAATTGGAACAACACCCACTTACCATTCGACTCCAAGAAGGACCCCGGAGCTTCAGACGCAACCATAGACATCCAAGCTATACAGAAGAACGATAGCATTTCAAGCAAACAACACTCATATCCCTCAAAGTACAAAACTAAGAAACTCGGAAGAAGAAATGAGAGGAACGGACATCACAAGAATAGCGAGACAACAAACAACCATCGAAGCAACAGCAGCGAAAACAATGGATGAAGATGAGACTCGCATTACCTCACGAGAAAGGAGAGCCAAAAACGGCGTTGGGGCGGAAAAGAGAAGATGGCTCCTCGCCCATTAGGGCAAATAAACGCGTAGTGTGGAAGAAGTGGAGGGAAGACGGGGAAGGAAATTGAAGAAGTTGGGTATCGCAGATTTGGGGCGGGGGAACCAAAAGGTCGTCTCTCAAATTCGAGCCATCTGAGAGATTCTCTCTCTCTCTCTCTCTCTCTCTCTCTCTCTCTCTCTCTCTTCACAGCCAAAATATCTTCGGAGGTCCTTTCTGGCGACCTCGTCTACACTCTTTTTGTATTTAATATAAATTACATAAAGAAGGTCATATTTATCGTATTTCATAAAGACGGCGAAATCTTCCGAAGCCTTTTCTTTTTCCTGCCTTGATAGCACAGGAGATTGTGGAAACGCGGGGGGCAGGGGCAGGCTCTCTTGTAAGTCTTATTAAGCTCCTTTTTCCATTACTTTAATATGAACTTTTTTTTTAATTATAATATCAATATATTTGTAAGCCTGTTAATCTGTTGAAGACTGTGTCATCGGATCAGGGAGGTATAAATTCTTGTAATGCATTTTTATAAATAGATGAAGAAGGTAAGTCTGCATCATGTGAATAACGAAAAATGTTGTGCATGGTTATTGAATTTACACTTCTTCTCTTTTGGTCGTTGCCTGCAACAACGAGCAGCGACGACCGGCCTGGCAGGGACCGAGCATTGGCATGTGGGTTCGACCAATCTTGAAGTGGGCTTGGACCCAGCCTTTGTGCCGGACCTAGGCTCGATTCATAGTGGTCCGCTGATCAAGCCTCAATTTAGTTTATGTAGCTGATAGTTTGATAGGCTGGAGAATCGCTACTTAATCCTTGTTATCAACAAGAGGGCAACCTGACTTTTAAGGTAGTGTTTGATAGCCTTGGATCTTAAATTGAATGTTGCATGAAATCATACCGCTCAATTTATGGTTCATAAATGTGGGTTCGACCAATCTTGAAGTGGGCTTGGACCCAGCCTTTATGCCAGACCTAGGCTCGATTCATAGTGGTCCGCTGATCAAGTCTCGACGCAGCTGATAGTTTGATAGGCTGGAGAATCGCTACTTAATCATTGTTATCAACAATAGGGCAACTGACTTATAAGGTTGTGTTTGATAGCGTTGGATCTTAAATTGAATGTTGCATGACATCATACTGCCCATTTTATGGTTCATAACATGTAGCATGGATTTAAAATTTTTGCGTGTAAACTTAAAATCTTTTAAAACACACCTTTTTAGTAACAAGCTATCAAACACAACTTAAGAGCTTTTTTTTTTCCTTTAAAAAGTATTATTTTGTTTTAAAACATACCTTTTTATGCAATGGTTGACAACACAACCCAATAGTTTTTTTTCTCTTAAAAAGTACTTTTTTGTCACGTTTTTAAACATGCATTTGTAATTTTCAAAAAGTTATGGTGATTCTATGAAAAACATCAAAAGTTGAGCAACTTTTTGTAATTCTTTTATTTATTTGGTGTGAAAACCAGTCGGCCAAATGCACATTTCATAAAGTTTTCTCATATTAAATACATTAGCAAAGCCAAAAAATTTTGCTGGAGGGGCGGTCGTACGATAAAAAAACAAATATTTGAAGCATCAATGCAAAAATTAAGAAATATCGAGGGAAGCCTATATGTGGCTCTGCCACAAGTTTTCTAGCTACTCACAGTAGGGGTAAAGCTGGACTTAAGCTGGACTTGGTTCGAAAATGATGTGTAGTGATTTTTTAGATATTTGACTCATTTTTTTAATTTAAAAACCGGTATATTGATGTTCATTAATTATGTAAATTTTTACAAAAGCTCCTTCAAATTCGTTGAGTTTTAATCAAGTCGAGCTCAATTTATGGCAAAGTAATAGTTCATATATTCAAACAAGTTTGTCGAGCCTTAATCGAGTTGAACTCGAGCTCAGCACGTAACAACCAAGTCAAGTTCAAGCTACTTATGTCGAGTTATTATCGACCTAGAGCCAAGCTCGAGTTGGAAGTTTCATTAGTGGAGCCGAGTTTGAGCTGATTGAACTAAACTGAGCTTGTGTTCATCCTTACTCATCGGGGGATCTAGATTTGAAATTTGTGTCAATTGCTGATGCCGACTCATTTGATTATAGTTTGAAAAGAACAAGTTATATGTTATGGCCATTGACAAGAGACTATGTGTGTTATGGGTTGGAAAGGACCAAAATATCTTTATTATTAAATAGAATATCCTTTCCTTATAAAGCAAAAATTGATTATTAACAAAATGAGCCTCTAGAAAGTAGTAACCGCATAACATGTGGATTTCATATCGGCTTCAAATCTAAGATTCGAGACTATCAAATGTGCGCCGAACCATGTGTTACGGGTTGAAAATGACCGAAATATCCATGCTTGTGAAATAGAAGATTCTTCCCTTACAGAGGCAAAAGTAGAATCCTAAGAGAATGCCTATTTGATAAAAGGTGGGAACATGCCTTCCTATGTTTGAATATGAGGTCCATGCTTCAAACAGTGGAATAACTCTCAAAGTATGGATTTCATGTCAATGTCAAATCTAATATATGAGATTATCAGAGGCCACTAAAGCAAAATGAAAGAATCCAATAAATGACATCAAATGCAAAGCACTTGTTTTTGTTTTGTTTTGTTCTTTGGGGTATGTCAAATTAACTTTTTATGGAAAAAATCACCGTTGTAACGAAGTTTCATGGAATAAACGGACGCATTAGGAGGGTTCAGCCGTTGAGCTAGAAATTTCTGGCTATGGGCATTAGTGATTAGTAGTTTAAATTTTAAATTTGAAGATGCACTCATATATAAATGAATAAAAAAGATACTAAAGCATCAATATGAAAATGAGATAATTTGTATGGATTGGTGTGGGCAATTGCCCACATTCGACCAAACATGCCTCCACCATTGGGGTGCTTGGTAACAAGAACAATGGGTCCATTATTTCACGAATATGTCGCAAATATTTATGGAATGCTGGACCCAATATTCATTTTACCAAATGCCCCGAAATGGTTCCGACTATATTTCAGATATTTTTTTTCTCTCATGCTTAAGTTTTGATTTTATTTTCATTGAAATGAGAAATATATAGCCAGGTGAAATATCCAAATTGAAGAGGGTTGATATTGGGACTAAGGATGTCATTATGGAAGCCAAGTGGACTGGCTCTTGCCCCCAGCTCCTCTTTCTCTCTCTCTCACTGTGTGTGTGTGTGTGAGAGAGAGAGAGAGAGCACACTGAGAGAGAACGTGTGCAACAATGCATGGTTAATTAGATGAATGTAAATCATGGTTGATCAACTTCTTGGTGTATACAAGACTCAATTTTCGCAACCTTTAGATTCTTATTCTTTCATCCTAATACACAAGTTCTAAAAAAAAAAAAAAACCAAAAAGAAAATTCTACTCCGAAGTTTTTCAACCATGTAGATCAAATCTCTACAGTCAGAATATCGTGAATTTAAAATGAATTTCTGACTAATGATTTCGGGTCTGATAAATAAGCGCATGAGGTCTGGATCCTTCTCAAAACATAGCTAATAGCGCTTATAATCAGGAGATTTGATCCACTCATCTCCTTGAATGAAGCTCTCAACCGAGTACAGTTCCACGTTTTGGCTGGGGATTTGGCTGCTCCATGGTACCCTTTGTGACGTGTTTGCTCCCGGTCCAAAATTTTCAAACTCACCATAATAGAGAGTTGTGAGTCCAAATTCACCAGCCCAAGGCAGCCAACCCTGTGGGCTCATGAGCCCACCCAAGTAGCTGTTCAGGAACACGGTCCGCGCGTACTCCCTCCACGGCCGCCCTAGATAGTTCCGGTAAGCCGCCGGCCTTGCCGAGTAGTACCTCATGTACTCGTCCGTCCCATTTATAATGCAGTTCCTGAACACGAACCCGGTCGACTGTGCCGGATCGATCCGGCCATGGGCCGCAATCACGTTGGCGACACCTTGCTCCGGCGAAAGCTGGCGGGGGGCAATGAGGATCAGGCAGTCGTGGAAGACGGAGGCCGAGTGGCCAAAGATGAAGTCCACGGTGCCCTGGATCCGGCATGATCGGTACAGCTGCCGGAGCGAGTGAGCATAAAGCGTGTCCTGGTGGCCGATGAACTCGCAGTGTTCAATTAGGGAGAGGTCACTCTCGGACCGGAACGCGACTGCTGGGAAGCTGCCCGGACCGGCTGTGTTCTGGAAAGTGATGTCCCGAGCCATGAAGCCATCGCCAACTATACCTGCCCATTAAACATAGGAACAATCTTTTGTCTGGACAACAAAGATATCATTCACCACATTTATATTATGGTTGAGCATCCGATAAGAAACCATAGACTTCATAGTCAAACTTAAGGTCGGTAGAAATCAATGTGTATAATTAATTAGTCTCAATCTTTTTTTTCTTCTCTTTTTTCTTTCTGCCAAATAATAGATAGCATAACTGATTGGGTCGGGTTGGGTCCCATTTATAAATGGAACCCCCATTTTTCTGGCCCCACCTGACATCTTCTGCCTATAGGCAACTTTAGACAAGTTTCAGAATTATATATAATTTGTTCAAAAAATAAATGGGCTCATAATCTCTTTCTGGTTAAATTAGGTTTGGTTTGCAAATAAATACAGAGGCTGCTTATGTATCGCAAATTTAATTTTTAGATAGCTATATGGGACGTTCATTACTTACTTGCTTAAAAAGAGAGCCTGCTTACAAGTAATCAGATCCAACGCATTGTCAATATGATACGAACAAGTTTAAATCAATTAGAAAAGCATTCAAAATTATAGAAAAGTATTTTAAGCTTTTCCAATATGCAATTGTCCGGTACTTTCCAAATTTATACACGATTCCTGAAAATAATCAACTTCTAACCAGAACAATACTATCAACCTGGGACCACAAGTCCAAAGATTGACAACCTTTTGCATTAAATATTGAAGAAGGTCTGTCTCCGTTGGAAATGTGCATGCCATCACATCTACTTGATGGCACCTCCTTATGTTGGTGTGACCTCAATGTTATTAATGAGGGCATATTTATACACTTTAAATTATAAAAATACTTTAGCTAGTGTTTGATAGTCTCAGATCTCAACTGCATTAAAAAGTATGCATCGTAAATGTAGATCTTAAATCTACACTACATGAAAAAAGTTTATAAATTTAAGGTCGAATTTGGGAGAGAGGGTTGTCTCCGACCTTAACCTCACGAATCTAATCACCCGAAAATCTCACCGTGAGTGACGAGTTTGATTAAGATGAAAAGAAAGAGCCATAATGTTTTTTTAAAAAAAGACAATGCTTTTAAGATATTAAAAACTAAAAAGCTGCTTATTAGTAATTTTTACAAAATTTTGCTGGCATTCGAGGAATAAATCTAACTAACGGTACTATTTGGCAAGAGCCTGGGCGGTGAGATCGTTTATTGACCTTGATAAAAAATCAAGGGGTAATTGTGTAAATGAGAAAGGAAAGGCAGAGGCTTACCCACTGTGGCGGAGTCATACGTCGAGACGCCATTTCCGGATCTCAAAGAGCCTGTAATTACGGTTTTGCCCATTCCAGCTCCCAGAAAGACGACGTTCTTTTTGCTGAAGGGCACCCTCACGATCTCGTCGTATACCCCTTCTTTTATCTTAATGACGAACATGCCTGAACCGTTCTCCGGAGCCGAGTTGACAGCCTCCTGTACCGTCCCGAGACACCCCTCGCCCCCATCCTTGCAGACCACCACGTCCGGTTCCAGCCCGTCGAACCCTCGCTGGGACCCTGCGGGCAAGCCCGAACCTGGCACCGGGCTCGGGCCGGCGACAAGCCCGTCCCGTTCCGTCTGGGGCGGTATCCATGAGTCAGTATCGTTCCCAAACCGGTCAAACGCAAAAACCAAGCTCAGGGCATTGCTGGTCAACATGGTCAGCGAATCCAGGAGATTGACCGCCGAGCCCACCGGAGCCGTGGTGTTGAAGGCCTTGAGTGCGGAATGGCATCCGGATTGGTAGCTCAGGGCTACGCTCAGCCACGCACGGACGTCTCGGATGTTCGTGCGTATCGTGTCGGGATTGGATGACAGTCCGATTCGGTACGTTGAGTTGCCCAGGGCGAGGACGCACCTGGAGGCGACCGTGGACAGGTTGAGGTTGTCTCGGGCCGAGTCGGCGATCGACTGAGACAGGGAGGTGGCGGACTGGAGAGGGGCGGCGGTGGCGTCCATGGCGGCCTTGATGAGGTCCACCGCGCTTGGTTCTCCGCCGGGGAGCTCGGATCCTGCCAGCGTTTGCTCACAGGTGGTGGGAAAGCGTGTTGCTTTGCATGCCTGGTGGATGGCAGCGGTTTTCCGGTCATCTTGTGATGGCAGTGGAGGAAGCGACGTTCGCGGCAGAGCAGAAGAGGTGGCGGAGAGGAGGAGAAGCAGGAACAGGAGAATGGTGGGGAGGGACGCCATGGGGGAGAGAGAGAGAGAGGGAGTCATGTTCACCTGGACCGCAACCTAACAGAGTGGCAGTAGGCAAGAGGCCGATGGCCATTAATTGACAACATTGTGGATCAGGTAAGATCCGGATTTGGGTCCTGATATTAGCACCTATGAATCAACCTAATTAGTAAAAGAGTAAGTAAGACAGATTTGGGTTGAACTAGAGGATATTCTCGGATCTCAATAAGAACACCCAAACCCGAGTTTGGATCTTGACCCTTATCCCATTCCCATGTTCGTTTGCCTCAGATCTGAAGTTCTGACGCCGTTGGATCTCAGATCCATAGTTTTTTGCGTGATACCGTGGATTTGAAATTGACGGTTTGGATTTAAACGGTGGATTTCACGCAACAATTATATCAGAGCATTCAGAGCTGAGGCTATCAGACATAGCGTGACTATATTCAGTGCATTTTGTTGAATCAGAAACTGAGTTTTAAATGGAAATGGTACACTAGTTAAACATTATATGGTTAATTAAGAAGCATTGCAACTCGAGCTTGTCACATTAAAGCTCAGCTTGCGAATGAGTTCGAGTCAATTTTTTTCAAAACGAGCCGAGTTCGAGTTGACGGTTTGTCTCATTAAATGGTTTAAGTTCAAGTTCGTTGAATGCAACTCTCTTAACTGGATTCGGCTCATTAAAAGACTATTTATTGTTTTTTGTTCACGGTATGTTTCATTTCTCAAGTCATTTTCTCTCTCCCTTTACACTCTCCATTTCTCATTCATGCTCATCTGAATCAAGATTCCCTCTTCATTCTCAGAAGAAGATGGAGAACAGTTGAGAGATCACTGGGTAGTGAGGTAACTCATTTCAACCAGATCGAGTCGAGCTCGAGCTCTCTGTGGAGCTCGTGTTGAGTTCAAGCCAAGCTCGAGCTTATTGTTTTATGTCTTGAGCCAAGCTTGAGCTGACTCAGCTCAGCTCGTGTTCACCCCTATAATGTTGACTCGGTTGGGTCAGGTCATGAATTTTATGGTAGATTTTTTACATGAATAGATGAAAAAGGTAAGTTTGTTGAGACTTCATGTTGGCTTTGTTTGGATCAGATTACTAGTTGATTTAGATTTCGCATGTAGTTTCATGATCAAATCCATTTCTGAGTCAGTTACATATTAAATCATATGCTAGTCCGTCAAGATTAGGTTTAAAAAATAAAGTCCGGATCTGAATCTAACCGATCTTAAAGGTTGGATCCAAGCCTAATCTAAATGGTTTTAAGATCATCTCCATGACATGATTGTGGGACAACGGGGCTGGGGTCTGGCACCATGATTCCGGGTCGGCCATGTCTGGACCTTTAGCACAACTTTCTAAAAGTAAACCAACCTGTCCTCCATTTGGATCTGTCAGTAGGAGCGGGTCGCGACCAACGTCTGATATCCCATATCCAGTTCCACTGGTCCAGTAATCCATACTGGATCCAAATGATCCAATGTGGCTCCTAATCCAAAGCTTGGTCCCGATAATTCGGGAGAGGTGCATCGGATTATGCGGATGTAATTGGACCCAGTCTATCGGACCCGTTGGCTTTCCACCGCTGCCTAATGGGAGGTTCACGGGTGTGACATTACTGGATTCCCACCAAGCCTCATCCTCCCTCTCACGCATCAAACTTTTATAAGAGCTTAAAATAAAGTGGCACTTGCCCACACAGACTGACATGATTTGATTTATTTATATATTAGTGCTTCATATTATTTTATTACAGATATAGTTAAAAAGGGTCTAATTTTGATAAAATTTAAATATTATTTTGTATCGGGTATCTGTATGAGCAAGTTAGTGTCCATCCGCAGCGGCTGGTAGGTGAACAGTCACTATTTGGAGCTTGCACGGTGTTAACTTTTTATGCTGCGACAAAAGCATAAAATACATAAAAATATAATGTAATATATAAATATAATTAATTATAATAAAATATATACTTAAAAATAAAATTAGTTACCGGGTCGAGTACCTTGTAGCCGGCCCAATGGCACTTGAGGTTACCCAGTCTCATGAGTGACAGTGGTGCTCTTCCTACATCAGTGCCTCACAATAGAGTATAACCCATGAGAATCGAATTGGCAATGTGATATGAGTATTCCCTAGCCCCACTAGCTATGTTGCGCCTCTTAAGGCTATCGGACCTAAGGCTTAAGTTAATTTGGTTTAGATTATTTGGAATCAAGTCATATGAGGGTGCGGGTGCACTTTTATGATGTAAAAACAAAAAATAATGATTTTTGAAATGTCATAAAACCTTATATTATATATATATATATATATATATATATATATATATATATATATATATATATATATTAAACAAAAAATGATGATTTTTGAAATGTTGTAAAATCTTATATATATATATATATATATATATATATATATATATATATATATATATATATATATATATATATATATATATATAAGTATTGAGTCACATAAAACTCAACAAAGCTTGGTAAAAATAAATTAGACTATGTTGGTACTTGCATGTGAACTTGTAGATAGATCTTGTACTATTTGGATCCAAGCAGGAAAAAGGTAAGAAACATTTTTTTTTATTCTAAAAGAAAATTAATTACTAGATTAATAGGTGTATGGTTGGCATATCCAGGTTTCATAAATGGGGTCAATTTTGTTTCAATCATGAAAGGTGCCTTTCCCTTCCATCAATCTCAATCGTTGTTGACTTTTAAGTGCTTCTTTGTTAAAATGTGGACAAAATAATGTGAAAAATACTGGCAAGCTGAGGACCAAACTTGGAAGTTTGATTTCTGATATTTTTTTTCATTTTTTATTTTTTATTGTCATTTCAAAAATGTGAGAAAATTGATGTTGAAATACAAGAAAATTAAAGTGACTCTTAAAGAGGTGATAGCCATTTTTGTGATCTAGAATAAGTTCACACTTTTTTCTCTTTGTTTTTCTTTCAATCATCCATCTACACTCTAATTATTGAGAGTCATTCAACTATTTAATCATGACTGTCCATTCGAAGCAGATGGATGGATGGTTGAGAGAAAAACAAAGAAAAAAAGATGTAAAATTTCATGACCTTTTTATCCATGTTTTCTCCTAACTATATATATGTATGAGTGAACGATGACTCTAGTTATCTAGAGTCGCCCAACCATTTATCCAAAGCCGTTCATTTAAAGCAGTATATACATGAGGGGGTGAACGATGACTCTAGTTATCTGGAGCTAGAGCCACCCAACCATTTATGCAAAGCCGTCCATTTAAAGCATATGGATGGTTGAGAAAAAAAAAATGTATAACCTAATATTAGATGATTAAAATATCCACCACCTTTTCTTCTTATTTTTATCTTAACCGTCATCCCATGGTATTGGATTGGACCCGTGTATATTAGATGGTTGTGCCACTTTAGAAGGCTACATATATATATATATACATGTATGCTATATATATATATATATATATATATATATATATATATATATATATATATATATATATATATATATATATATATATATATATATATATATAAATAAAGAGAGAGAGGTCATCAACAAGCCAAGAGTACAAGTTTTTGCAACATTGAGAAAGATGCTTGATCGAACACAACCAGCAATTAGTATCTTGCACATGGGTTGTATCCCAAACACATAAGCCTAAATCACATGAACTATCGAGTTGCCCCTTAGGCCTTCTTAAGTAAGACATAGAAAAAAGAAATTGTAATTTTTGCTTAACCAAAGTAGTTTTAAAAATGTTATATATATATATATATATTCATCTACCATAGAAAAATTTAGAAATCTCTTTGTGCTATATTGAAAAGTAAATCTCTTTTGTTCTATACAAATATATATATATAATATATTTGAAGAGAGAGAGAATTTTCATTTGAACATAAATTATTGGAGAAAATAGAAAAATGTTTCAAGTCATGGACTAGGTGGTTGATCACATGTGATGTCCGATTGCGTCATGGTCACGAGCATGGCATCTTGTGTCTCGAGTAGCTGTTCGGAAAACAATAATTCCCATTTTGACCTTCGCCCTTTTCATTGATACTCTTTACCATTGGTGGGAAGCTTCTTTGGAAAACGGGTTGGATCTAATTCTTTACCGAATCGAACCTTTTGTCCAAATGCCATCATTGGATTTTAAATTTAAATGCTCATATTTCACACAGCTAAGACAGGATTTGATCCCAAAGACCTGAACCCCATATCTACCAAAATTAGTTTTCCACTATAAAATTAAGAACCGAGGCCAAATATTGAAGAACAAAACTCAAAATTTGAAGACCAAGAAATCCGAATGTTTTTTTTTTAAAAAAACAAGGCTCAGTTCTTCTTGGTAAAAAGAAATCCAAATATTATGTGAGACCAGATTATAAAACAATAGTTACTCAAACAAAATCCAGATATCATTTAAAGGCTGTTTGGCAAAAGAAACACTTTTTTAGTGTTACATGTATGTCTTCTAAAATTGAGGGATATCTAGTGAAATTATTTAACAAATCTACCCAAATTTTTGGAAAAAATACATGAAACAATAACACAAAGTGTTCATATTATGGCTCTTTGGGAACATTAACAATGTTACTATCCCATGCTTTCAACCCTAAAAGTAGGTTAGATTCATTGGACACTTTAAAAATCTCTTTCTCTCTCTCTCTCTCTCTCTCTCTCTCTGTTTGTGTGTGTGTGTGATTGTTTGCTAGTCTAACTTAGTTTGCTCTCTCTCATTGATTGTTTGCCAGTCTAACTTAGTTTGATACTTTAAAGTGCAAAGCAGGTTATGTTCATGTTCATTTTCAAATAAATATTCTTTGGAATTTGGACTGATCTCCCTCAGCTACCACTTAGATGCAATTCCCAAAAGGTTCGGAGCTAAGCTTGAAGTGTAAGGCACCATCACTACATAACTTTATGGTCCAGGACCGGGCAGAGCCGGTGGCTTTCTGTTCTCTTGGTACACAATTTCTGCAATTCTTTTTCCCTCTTTCTTTCAAAAGTCTTTTAGAACTCGTTGAATAGGAGAAACTGAGATCGCGACATCTGGTAGATTTTTTGGATCAACAAATGCCTTGATAGGTCCCGACGCAGCCTTAGACCTTGGGGGCAGGGGAGTTTCGGCTCTCACATGGGCGGTGCAATGAAATAGTACTTCTTCTCTCACTCTGATGCAAGCAAGCTTGTTCGTTCTCTTCCAAGTCTCCTGCAAAGTGGCCGGAGGCCTCTACATCTTTTGCTTGCTTTTGGACCTACATTTCCATTTGTTTTGGACCTACAGTGAGCTTGGACTCAATCGATGTGCCTATCCAAGAACTTGTTCTTCGAAAGAAAGGCTCTTGAATATGGGATGCATTGAAACTTTGCAGCAGATTTTTTGAATTTCGACATGGTTGATCTTCAATTCTTCCTTGGATCTGGAGAGCTTTGGCTCAGATCTGATATCTGCAACCAGGCTGCATCAAAATCTAGCCACGGAGTTTGGCGTCTTAGCCTGCCAACTCTCATGTTTAGATAGATCTACAAATTATGCTTCTATTCATTTGATAAATGACTGTCATTGTTATGATATCCGTTTTACATCCAGATCTAACCATGTCCAGTGAGATCCCGCTGGACACAAATTTATTGACCAAATGAGATTTGGTCCATTTGGGGATCCAGATTTTCACTATATGAACCAGATTCAGGATTAGAAACAGGCTCCTTGAATAATCAGGTCCGGGTGGGCATTGTTCAGACTCTACTTGCATTTTCTGAAACCAAATCATGTCCATGTACATTAATATTTTGGATTTACATGTAAAATACGGTAAGCATTTCAGATCTTTGAGTCATGATCTGGATTTGGTACAAATTGTATAGAAATTAGAAACCTTGATCCAGTTGGTGATCGTGTGACCTCCTTTTCTTTACCAGTCCATTCTACATCGAAACCGGGTCTGATCAATCGCAAATTGGACCAATTGACATCCTTGCTTGGTTATAAGTCTGATCTCTATTGGCATGTGTTGTCTACCTTAGACTCAACATAATGTCTTGGAGCTCCAAGAAACAATGCACTATAACCGATCCAGTTTAGAAACAGGGTGCATATCCATTGCCAATTCTGCTGCTGAACTGGTTTAGATTCAAGTTAAACGAACTTGATATTCAAATAAACTCACTTCTTATGTTAAGGTGAGATAATGTTTTCCCCATATTCCAACACACGGAACTTGATGTTCATTGTGTTTAGATAGATAGGATGACTACAAAACCAACTTCAAGTTTGGCAGTTATCCCCACCTCAACAGCTTCTGATGTACTTACCAAATCGCTTTCAATCTTTTGCTTTGAAGTGTTGAAATCCAACTCAAGGTCCTTAAGGTTGTGTTTGTTTCACCACAGATTTAAGATTTGTGGTGATCTGAGATCCATATGAACTCAAATTCATGAATTTAAGATTGGATCTCCCCCTCCATCTGATTTTAAATCCATGGTTTTTTAACATGTAGCATCCATTTGAAGTTCATGCTGAAGATATTCCAAAACACATCTTTTCATGCAGCCTTGAATTTAAGATTACGAGGCTATAGGGGAGAGGATGCACACATAATATTTGATGAAAGAAAAGAAAAAAATTCAAGATATGTGGCAGTCTAGGCTGCCTAAAGAAAAGGAAAGTAACAACTGTAGGTCGCAAAACAGGACAAGTTGTAAGGAGAGAAATCAATAGCAAATCAAAGAAAATGAAAAATGAAGACCAAAATAGGCAAGCACTAATAAAAATTATCAATACCAAATCTAGTGGTGTGCAGGTGGTACCATATTCAAATGTTTGTATTGGGGTTGAGCCCTCCTTCCATAAAAATGACATATATTTTTATATAAGGCCACCTCCCACTGTGTATAAATAATGTGATAGCTGACTTCGGGAAAATAAGAAGAAACATGTGATTTTTTCACCAAACCTCTCTATATCATTTCTTTTTTCTTTCTTGGTGTGCTTTCTTTTACGATGTATTTTGTAGCTCTCAGGAGTCTGCACAGTCTGTCTTCTGTGTCTTGCTTTGCTTTGCTATGTACTTCTTTCGGTGGTTTGAAGGCTGACAACAATTAAGTTGTGTCTTGCTTTGCTTTGCTATGTACTTCTTTCCGTGGTTTGAAGGCTGACAACAATTAAGTTCTTGCCGTGCCGTATGGACTGGATACATCAGGAGACATCAAGTGAGATGGATGGCCCTTATTTGATAGTCCTTTTTTTCCCTTTCTAGTGTGCTTCTTTTTAAAAGATTAATTTTTTTTTTTTGGTGACCGTGTATGGAGGAGGTGATGAGGAGGAGGGGAGGAAAAGAGGGAATAGAGAGATGACTTCTCTATGCTCACAGGGTTTTCTATTAATTTCGGGTTTTTGTTCTGCATCTCAAGGAGCCCTCTGCATTTTGGACCTAACAAAATCTCCAAATTCTGCAGACCGGGATTCATATTGATGTCAGGAATAAGTGTTTTCTTCAATGTAGAAGAAACATCGGTTTAAATTTCCAACATTTTCACTGAAGACAACCGCAAAAGATGGTCCGGCATTTGGTCCAAGAATAACTAATACATGAGAGAAAATTTATATGCCTTATTATAACTGTATATAATAAACTAAAAATAAGCCTGGGGTTTCATGCCCAAGGTGGTTTCACCTAAGTAAACATTTTATTTTTAAAATGCTAAAAATGAATGGTATTAGCGACAGTTTACTTTGTTAAAGTAAGAAAAGGGCGGCCTTATACGACATTCATGCTGTATTTTATACACAAGCCCTTGTGGGAGATGTACATGCAATAGAGAGTCGCACACGATCTTGACACTACTTTAATTAGCGCCGAACTAAAGGAGGCTGGTAGGGGCCAGGCCCTGGTCTTCCCTTCATTTTTTTTAAAAATTACAAGTAATTTTTAAAATTTTTTATTTCATCTATATAAAACTTTGAAAATTTATATTTTGGTTCCTATTAAAATTTTGAAATCATATTTTGACTTCTCTAATGAAAGAAATCTATGTGTGTGTGTGTGCTGATATTTTTTTTTTTTTGGTTTCTGTTGAATGCCGAGTTTTGATTTATATGGGTACATGTCTAGCTGGTTTATGTAAGCACACACACACACACACACAAAGCGAACAACAGGAATTGATCAGTTTCTGTTAAATGTTAAAGTATAAAAAAAATTAAGAAAATTTGTGGTGTTAGTGGCAGAGCTGAAAAATTTTGGACTGAAGATCTAATTCAAAAGCTCTCATACTTTTACAAGCACCAATACATATAATTAAGAAAATAATTAAAAGTAATAATATTAAAATAAAGAAAATTTGAGTGGCTGGGTAGGCACCTACCAACACCAGTCCGTATGTCATGCTGCTATGATCTGTGGCAGTGCAGAGGTTTTGCTCTTGTGGTTGTTGTGGCATCTGGTTTTCATCCAGAATAGACTCTCTCCCTCATTTCTCTCTCTCTCTCTCTCTGTCTCTCTGTGTGTGTATTGGTCGAAGTTATTAAGAGGTATCTTGTTGCTTTAATAAGGTCGACACCTTGCTTTCTTGCCTTTAAGGCAAAAAATGTACTAGATTATTAAACTCTAGGATCTCTTTTCATGCTAATGTGATGATCTGTAGAATACTGCCACTTGGTTCGTCGTGTTAATGTGCGGTGATGATCTCGAAAGTATTGTGACTCAGTTTGGTGCTTGTATGGAGAGAAGAGGACTTTTGCTTGCCTTTACAGATGGATGTAGACCATCGGTCTTTGTACGTTGTATGAGGCTTAAGTGTTTTGAGTATGAAACCAAACAATGAAGTATTTTCTTTTCAGATTTTTTCCCTAACTGGAATGCTCTAACAAGCCCTTGGGTGGCATTTTAGTGGTTCTAATTTTGTAGTCGTTATCAGTTTCGGTGTATTACATGTTTTGACTGATACACAAGTTGAAGGATGTCTTGTATGTTCATTTAAGTCTCGAGGCAATATTTGTAATCGATCAATACATCCTTCAACTTGTGTATCAGTAAAAAAAGGTAACACACCGAAACATGATAACGACTACAAAATTAGAACCACTGAAACGCCACCATTAAGGGCTTGTTAGAGCATTCCAGTTAGGGAAAAAATCCGAAAAGAAAATACTTCATTGTTTGGTTTCATACTCAAAACACTTAAGCCTCATACAACGTACAAAGACCGATGGTCTGCATCCATATGTGAAGGCAAGCAAAAGCCCTCTTCTCTCCATACAAGCACCAAACTGAGTCACAATACTTTCGAGATCATCACCGCACATTAACACGACGAACCAAGTGGCAGTATTCTACAGATCATCACATTAGCATGAAAGAGATCCTAGAGTTTAGTAATCGAGTGCAGAGTTTTTTGCCTTGAAGGCAAGAAAGCAAGGTGTCGACCTTATTAAAACAACAATATACCTCCTAAAAACTTCGACCAATACATACACACACACACAATTCTAGTTCGAGCCTCCTCTAAATGGTCTGCGGAACCCTCATCTCTAGTTTGAGCATTAATGCCTTGTAGGAAAGATGTTGGCCGGCCTTTTGCTTATAATCGAAAGAACAAGCACTTTCTTTTGTAATTTTTCAATAATGGCTGCGCTTTATTAAAATCAATAACCAAGAGTTTGAAGTGAATTTTTGTTAGCCTGAGAAGTAGCAAATGGTAACGCCAATTTTTCTTTAATAATTTGAACTATTCATTATATTGAAGAGAAGTTTGCTTCAAGCTCTTATTTAACAGTCTTTACAAAAACTGAAATTTTCTTATATAAATTGCAAAAGATAAGTTAAAAAGTAAAATCTAGCTCCGCATATGAAAAATTTTCCATTTTTTAAAGGTCTGATAATAAATAAATATTAATTTTTTTAAAGTTGGACCCTAATATTGGATCATACCCCAATATTCGATCATATGGGCCACCATATCGTGCTGGAAACTAAGTGATACTGTGGTAAATATACAAAGTAAGAACTATTTTGCAATATGGTCAACAAAGACAAAATAATTTTGACAAAAGAAAAAGGAAAAAAATTATTCTAAAAAAATATATGGATATATGATAATGTCTCTAATTATTTACAATCTCATGTGCGAGGTGATGCCTAGTATATATATAAATTTCTCACTACTTAACACTGTAACATCTAAAGTATCTTAAAAGTATCCCCTCATGTTGTATCCCGTTGTAGATTGGTATTCAAATTAAACTGTCACATCTACTACGTCCTTAAATATCAACATTTGGCATCTTTTATAGATAGAATAATCTTCTAAAATCCTACATTCTCCTAGAAATAATAACATTATAGAAGAAATATTTTCTCTTCGGCATTATATAATTTTATTGAAAAATATGTCAAAAAAAAGAAGGATATCTTCACCCCAAAGCTATTTCATCAACAAGCGGCCTCCTCGTTCCTCCTTTTCTTTTCTTTTCTTTTCATTTTTCCTCTTTCTGCTCGAGAAGAGAAGGCTCGGCTACCTTATCCCACATGAAGCAGAGGCAGCCGATTCTGCAACTATCATCTGATTTTCCACAATGACAAAATGAAAAAAAAGAGATATATTCATATAACTGCTAGCATTTTTAACAAAAAGAATTCCTAATGATTTATTGGCCAAGCATGTAGTCCGTATGAGGCTAAGAACATCCTAGTTTGCCTCTTTGTAAGGTGGTTGAAAAATAGCTAACTTGACTTCATTATTGAATAAGAAGAGAATATACATGTACGCTAAAATGCTTATATGATTGCTAGCATTATAATCAAGAGAATTCTTATTGATTTTTATGTAAAGCTTGTGGTTCACATGAGACTAAGTTTTAACATGTTACGATGGAAATACTTGTGCATGAAGAAAACCTCGTAACTAATTTAAAATATATTGAATATTTGAAAGGTTGTGATGAAAAATAATTGAAAGAAAAACCCCGCTACAAACTTTAAACAAAATTCAAGTTACGTTGGACAAACCAATATAGAAAACCACATAACTAAAGATCAAGGAAGCCCACAAACAGTGAAAACAATCTGAAAGTTTCATGACTAAGTGGGAGATGTTGGATAGTGGCCTTGAGCCCCATATTTATATTTTGTAATTGCAAGAGGGTCCACTTGCCGTTATGAAATTAAATATGAAAACTAACCAAATCTCTCCAGCCGTAACCGTTGGTGGGCGGAAAACCCTAGGAAGCGGTCTCATTGTTTCTTTGGGAACATTCTAATCTATTGGCCAATTGGTCGCAATTCAATGCGCTACCGAGGAGAAGGACGTTTGCTCTCATAGTTGTGGTGTCGATGTAACTGAGGAATCTTCACAAACTTCCCAAGGAGACTATGTTTAGAAATATGATGTTTTCTTAAGTTTTAAGAGGACCCGACACCCGCAAGGGATTCATTGCCCATGTTTATGATGCCTTGGTAACAAGGGGCATCTCTACTTTCATAGATAAAGTGAATTTGGAGAAGGGTGAATAACTTATCTGGGTACATAGAAAGGTCAAGGATGTTTGTGTCCATCATCTCTGAGGGTTACGCTGATTCCAAGTGGTTTTTGAGAGTGATTAGTAAGATGGTAGAGTGCAGGAGGGCGGAGCCAAGGAGGCTCATCATTCCTGTATTCTTCGGTGTCAAACCTTCCCATGTTGGGAATCTGAATGGTCCTTTAAAGAGAAAGTTCGAGAGCTATGAAAATAACGAGGAGCTAAAGCAACAGGTGAGCGACTGGAAGAATGCTTTGAGTGAGGTTGGAAAGATACCAGGGTTCAACCTAAAAGATGCAAATGGGTATGCTCTTAGCCACCTTTCTCCCCTTTTCTCACCCTAGTGTTTGGACTAGCGTTCCATTTCCTGTTGAAATTTCTCATGCCATGTAAACAACAATGAGCTTCGTACATCCCCTCATTGACCCTTCCAACATGATTAGCCTAACCGCCACACCGATCATTCACAAGGGGTTGGTCTCATCTGGTGGAATGGATGTGAGGTCTTTTTCAGAAATCCACAGTTCCTCTGATGAAATCCATGTATATTTGAAACAGGTTGACCTCCATGCTCTCTCATGTTACAATCTTCTTCCCATTGAGCCCCCCTTTCCATGCCTTATCTGTACTTGTGTTTGAGGGTCGAGAGGTCAAGTAGCTATTCAAGATGAGAGCCATCAAAATCATCAGGAATAGGAATGTCAGTGGAAGAATAGGAAGGGAAGGTCAACTCGATAAACTGGTTTCTAAGATAGATAAATGCAATGGATGCCATTTTCCATCAACAAAATAGAAAAAGAAAGACACCAACTTCAAGGAAAGGATCTGATTGAAAGGAAATGGCAGCCTCGCCCTATAGAATGAACAAGGAGAGGCCTCTCAATGACCAAGCCACTTTGAGAACTCCGTATTTCTTCCAGAGAATCTCCTAATTGTTCCAGAGCAACCTTTAACTTAGGATTAGTTAGTTTTATTTCTTGATGGGGCTTGAACGATTTGTTTGACCAGTGACCTTTTTGAATTGAGAGCTTGCATGGTGGACAAAGCTTTTGCCAATGATTTAAGGTAGTTTTTACAGTCGGATCTAACAATGGGCAAAAGGCAATGTTGTTATGGTGTTTGATTCATATATACACATTTTTTCCTCAACCCAGCTTTAGTGCTCGGCACACCCCAACATTCTAAACAATCATGGAGTCGTGTTAAAATGATATTCATGTCCTTGTTGAAATGGTAAAAAATGAAAAAGAGGGCCAAAATATCTAAAGATACAGAAAAACATGTACGGGTATTATATGACAAGAAAAAAGATGGGTATAATATGGCAAATATATATGTTTCGGGAATAAAATGGAAAAAATGGTAAATTTTTAAAAAATAAATAAAAAATCCTGATAATTATGTAAAAATAAAGTAAACGAGAAATAAAAAAACATTGAAAAATGACTAGATAAGCAACAAATTAAAATTAGATAATGAAAACTGACAGTCTCAACTTGATGATGAACTATGGTAGATTCCTTCATCTCTAAGAGGCAAATTCAGCACATAGAGGCATCTCAACCTTCCATAGGTAGAAAATTAACTTGATGCAAACAGTTTCATATAGCAAATTGGTGTGTGTCAGTACATATAAAATGCACATTAGTTTCAGCCTCTAGCTCAACAAGTATGCGGAGTACTACTGCTAACAAATAGTGGCAGTAGGTAGGCTGTGATAATTTTACGACCTGTTTGGTATGAGGGAAAGGAAGGAATTGAGCAATCCCTCCTTTGTTTGGTTGGTTAATTAGAAAGGAGGGAAAGTGAGAGAAAGGAAGAAAGTGTGTTTGGTTGCGAGGGGAGGGAAAGGAAAGGAAATGGAGGGATTGTGTAGTGTAAATCCAATCCCTCCCAAATCAAATGGATTCAGAAGGAAAGGAAAGGAAGGGAAGAGGAAAAGTCTTTTTATTCCCACACTACCCCTCCCATTCCTTTTCACGTCTTCAACAAGCAAGGAAGAGAGAGGCCTCCTCCCCTGCGCAAGAAGACTCCCTCACATCTGCTGCTTCTTCTGTAGGAGTGAAGGGACACTTTCCTCTTTCGTCTTCAACAAGCAAGGAACAAGGCTCACATATGAAAGAAGGTGCATCTCTCTCTCTCTCGTCTTCTTCTTCGTCTTTTTCATTCTTCTTTTTTCTGTTTTTCGTCACCCCTGTTATCAAAAAGAGAACCAAGGCAGACAGTGTGATGATGGTATATGATTCATGGTAAGGATCATGACAATAACCATGGTATATATTTGGTATGGTGTTTGTCGTAAGGCTCTAAGCCTGGGCGTCCGGCCCGGTAGCCCGGCCCGGTATGGGCCGGGGAAAACCTGGCCCGGGCCGGGCCCGATGGCGGCCCGGCTCGGCCCGGTCCTTATGATTTTTAAAAATTATAACCATTTTTCTGAAAAAATCATAAATATGATGGACCATTCATGTAATTTTTCAAATTTGATATAAAAGTTGTTGAACCCTAAATGTTTTTCATTTTCTCGCCCGATCTTCTCTCTCCTCCGGAGAGCACTCTTACACCTCTACCGCCGATCTCCTTACATGGTCTGAGACGTCGTTGCGAGATCCGGCCTGCGACTGCTCGACTCCGGCTGGCTCCCGTTCCGCTTCCCGTCCCCATCTGGTCCTTCCTCCTTTCCTTTTTTTGTTGTCATCCATCATCCGAGCGAATGAATCACCTAGGGTTTACGGGTAGTCCATTTCTTGGAGTTTCTGATCTTTTATTTACCTTTTCTTGTTTCTTTTTTGTGATAAGCCGTCGGGAGGAGTCGCTAAGGTGATATTTGGCGGGCAGGTGAGTCGGTGACTGCCGAAGAGGCTGAAAGCTTGTTAAACAGGTTGGATATGGCTATCTCCTTGAGCTGATGGCGTGTTCTTCTTGCTATTTCTGGACAAGTTTTTGTAGACAAGGGTTTCCGTTTCGATTGTTTCCCCGATTTGCGTCAAAGAAGCTTTGCTGTATTGTTGGCGTGCCTTCTCAGCGCCTGCCCGTCGCCCACCACCACCGTCTGCAGCTCGCTTGCCCTCGCCCGACGGAGCATCTCCCTTCTTCTGCCCGTCGCCCACCGTCGGCATCGTTTTTCCGCTTTCGACAGGTCGAATACCGCCTTCTTGCATCGGTTCCTGCGGTTGTGGGTGTCCCACGATGGTGGATTTTTGCGCCTTCCATTGCTGGCGCCGCCGTATTCTGAACGGCAAGTCGAAGACGATCGCGATGAAGCCGGGCCGGGCCTCTGTTTTGATGGCCAGCCCCGGTACCCGGCCCGATGGCCAGCCCCGGTAGTCGTATGCAACTACGGTCCATGAACAACGTACCTGTATGATTTTACTGTATACATTTGGTATGGTGTTTGTCGTAAGGCTCGTGATGGAGTCGTATGCAACTATGGTCCATGAACAGCATATCCGTATGATTTTACTCATGTTAAGCCCCATTGTGATGGCCATGATATGCATTGTCAAGCTCCTGACGCAGCGTGCTCACTCAATAGCATTCGGTTTTCACGTTTGTGTGGCATTTTCTGTTAAGGCTCATGATGATGGCCATAGAATGTATTCGGTTTGGTGGTTTATGATGTGAACTTGTAGCGATGGAGCCATTAAAATTTGTGGCTGCATGGTATTTTATGTTGAAGTTCATGATAATGAACATGGAATGCATTTGGTATGGTGTTTCATGGTAAGGCTTATGATGCACTCATGGATGGCTGTATGATGTTCATGGCAAGGTTCTTGATGATGACCATCAATATGCATTTGGTGTGGTGTTCTTGTTAAGGGACCCTTGAAACTTGTTGTTGATCTTCTTGATTAGTGGATTTGTTTTTAAAATTTAGTCGAATGTTAGGATTGATTTACATTTCTTTGAGTTAATAAGGTTGAACGATCGTTCAAAAACAAAAAGTTCCATAAGTCGGTCAATAAATTCATGAAAATTGTGGGTGATTAAAATTTAGCTGGTATATTGATTTTATGGTTGATTCTCATAAGTTGAATGCTACTATGAACAACTTACTGAGTATGACTTTTTGTCTAACGATAATGTGCTTAATGGTAGGGGTAGAATTAGAATGTTATGCAGGTTCTTAATTATATTGTGGACACCTATTGGATTGGTATGTGTTTGAGGGACCTTCGTGATGGCAGAGAAACTATTATTTTTGGTATCTACTTGCCTACGAGGCTTGTGGATAGGCTAGAGAGCCTTATTAGGCTTGAGGCAGTGGTCTCTAAGATCAATGGCCCATGTATGGTTATAAGGGACTTCAATGCGATGATGGGTAGCTGGAACGAAACGGGAGCTCCTCCTCTAGCTAGATCTTCGCTGGCCTTTAATCGTTTCATTGTCTCCTGCCAGCTGTTTGAAGTGGAAGATCCCTCCAAGAAATTTACGTGGTCTAATCACAGAACAGGGCAACATACTGTGTTGTGTAAACCTGACTGGTGTTTTGTGAATGATAAGTGAGTCTCCGAGTTTGGTGGTAATGGAATGATCAAGGTCTCTAGTTCCTCCACTTCTGATCACAACTTCTTAGTATATCAGACGTTCACGAATAGCAGACTAAACAAGGGTCATTGTCCTTTCAGGCTATCAAGCCTTGGATCATGGACTCAGATGGGTTGGATATAGTCAAGAAGGAATGTGGCTTCAATGTCACTAGCTTCCCCATGATCAGACTCCTTAAGAAGCTAGGGTTAGTTAAAGTTGCCTTGTTGAGATGGAATGTGGAGAAGTTTGGTCAGCTAGAGAGCCGGATTGAGAACCTTCGTCTTCGCCTAGACCAGAGCAGGCTTCTCATTGAAAATGGGGACTGAGGAGCTACTAAAAAGGAGTATGAGGTTAGAGGTTTGCTCAATGAGGCCCTCTGTATGGAAGAAGTATTGTGGAAGCAAAGGTCTCAGGTTAGATGGCTCACAGAGGGGGACAAAAACACACATTTCTTTCATATTATGGCCAACTGTCGTAAGGCTAAGCGGTATATCAAGGTCATCAAAGTAGATGGGGAAATACATACAGAGGAGACCAATATCTTGCAGGCTTGTACCTCTCATTTCCAGCAGCTTTTGGGGTTCAATGTAGCTTCTGGAGATCTGTTTGCAGGTATAGTAGATGGCGACATGGTTATCGATGAAGAGAACCAATGGATGTTACGACCAATCATGAGAGAAGAGATAGCTATAGCGGTCAAGAGTCTTGACAAGGATAGTGCTGCTGGCCCAGATGGTTTCTCAAACTATTTCTACAAGGATTGTTGAAGCATCAAAGGAAATGATGTGGTTGCAGCTGTGCAAGATTTCTTCTTGAAAACTAAACTTGTTGGAAGTGTTGACAATACAATGATTTGCTTGGTAGCAAAAAAACCGAATGCCATTAGGGTTGAGGATTACAGGCCCATATCCTTATACATCATCATTTATAAGATTATTGCCAAAATACTAGTTATTAGGATGAGGGATGTCATCATGGGGCTGGTTCAAAGGAACGAAGCTGCTTTCTCTAAAGGGAGGCAAATTCAAGACAACATTTTATGGGCGAATGAGATTGCTAATTCTAAAGATTTCTAGTCGAAAGGGGGTTGCTTTCTTAAGTTGGATCTTTCGAAGGTATATGATAGAGTTTCTTGGAAATTTTTGTAGAATAGCATGCATGTGCTGGGATTTCACCCCAGATGGATAGAGTTAGTGATGAAATGTGTTTCTTTAGTGTCCTACGAGAAGGTGATTAATGGTCACTTGGGGGACAAGTTCACTGCTTCTAAAGGACTCAGACAAGGGGACCCGATGTCCCCATATATTTTTATTCTAGTCATGGAAATCTTCAATCGCCGTATTCAAGTGGAGGTCTGTAACAAGAACATCCAAATTCCCAGGATCCGAAATGCTTCCCAGGAGACAGGAGCGGTTATGTATGCAGACGATGTTCTCATGGTTTCTAAGGCTTCTTGTTAACACCCCAAATTTTTCCACATCAAAATCGAAGCAATGTGAAAATTTCAGAAAAGAATTGTGAAAAGTTGTAATTTCAAAGCCAATTTTGAACCTAAACACAATTTGGATTCAAATTGTGAATTTGACCTAGGACACGAATCCCAATGCTGGATTACGAGTCCTAATCCATTTACAAATGTCATTTGACATCCAAATCCAATTGCAAAATTCAAATTCTGACTTAGATCCAAGAATAGAGTCTAGAATGCTACGTGGGACCCATGTGTGGGCCCCACATAGTCCGTGTGGTCAAGAGCCCCCCAGGGGCCACGCCCCCCTCCATTTAAAATAAATAAATAAATAAATATTTTCTCTCAAATTAATTGAAGAAAAGTCATTTTCAAAGAAAAATGAATGAGAAACCTAGGAAAAGAGAAACATTTATATCTCTCTCTCTTCTTTAACCACGTCCTCCTTAAAGAGGAGTCAATTTCCAACAAGCAATTACTAGGCTGGTCAAACTCACCTAACCCACTTAATCCAAGTAGGCTTGACCTGGGTGCACCCAAATGTGGTGCCAATTCCAGCTAGGTTCGGTCAACATGAGCTCAACACAGTCAAAAGGGTAGGTCTGTCTCACGATCCAATCAGTGGACGAAAATAGACTTTGACCAAACCAAACCCACTTTGACTAAACTCGGTCAAAGTACAATCAGTTCAATTAGAGCTTTCATAGCTCAAATTTATCAAATTACCTCAAACAAAGTCAAACTACTCGCAAATGAGCTTTGACTTTGGTCAATTGGTCGAAATTGATCAATTTGGATAATTTTGCCCTTCTGCGGTCAAATTGAAATTAAAAAGCCTAAATTGGTTTATGAAAGGCAAATAAACATTTAATTTGTCAAATACATGAATCAAATACCAAATTTAAATTGAATATTTCAAACGAAAGTTTGATTCAGTTGAAATCCAGTTTCAATCAAGTTTTGGACGAAAATACCCTTTTCGAACCAAATTTGATAAAATTTTTGAATTTTATTAAAATTTAAATTGAATTATTATAATTCAATGGCATTTGGAGCTTAGTAACTAGGTTTTAACCTTACAAGCTCGATTTCAAACAAAAAAATACATAAAAAAAACAAAATAAGGACAAAACCCTCTACAAGGGCATTTTCGTCCATAATTTTGGTCAACTTGGTCACCTAGGTCTGAACCCATGTTGACCAAACCTAGCCCAGCCCACCTAGCTCGTGGAAATGGGCTGAGAAATGGTCAATTAGAGTCTTTAAAGCCTATTTAACTCATTTTACAAGTCCCCAAGGTCTCAAGCAAGTTCCCAAGGTGAGTTAAGAAGGTGGTTGAACCCACCTCCTCTTCTATATAAACCTCCCCTTGGCCACCAAGGGGGAGGACGAATTTTGGAGCCTTCTATCAAATTTCTGCAGCCAAGGAGCTAAGAGGGAGAAGCTAAGGAAGAGAGGAGAGGTTCGTCCAAGTCCTCTTCCCCCTTTCTTCCATTTTCTTCCTCATTTTCCTCTATTCTCCCCATTGATTTTGCTAAGTTAGGGTGCTTAAGTGAACCCTTAGGATTTTCGTGGTGAGAAGCCCTCTTTACCACTCCAAATTCCAGCAAGCAAATCATTTCTTATTCTAGCTTTGCTAAGCTTGAATCCACGGTTGGATTCTTGCTTAGAATTGCTCGAGTTAGAAAACAAGTTAAGACGAAGGACAAACATCAAGACCGACCGCAAGGTAGGGGATTTTAACTCACTTCTCTTCTTCTTTAGCTTCTTGTTGATTTATTTTAATTCCAGCAACTCGTGGGAGGGTCTATTTTCATTTGCTTATGGCTGGGAATGATGTCCAGCTAAGGGAAACCTACGCTTCAATATACATGTTAATGCATCATACATGCATACGTCGGTTTTTCCTAAAGATAAACCCATGTATCAAATTTTGAAAAGGGCCCCAAGGCCGCGTCCCTTTCAAAACAACCAACTTAAAACCATTTTGAACTCCCCACCATGAGAGAATCCCACGGTGAGAGAATGACCTTGCTGCAATGTATATATGATGAAAAGCCTATTAAGAATGGATGCATTCTCATGAATGTAATCCACCTTTGCATGGCAAAATTAAGGATGATCTAGCTTGAGCATCCATTTATCCCTCTCTATTTAAAGTTATTTTGTTTCATGCTTTATTTAATTGATCAAGGGTGGTGGGGGAGATTTGAAACAAGTTTTCAATCTTCCCACGTAAAAGAACCCAGCCATGAATCTTCATGATTCGTGGGTTATGTGGTCCCTTCGTCAAAATTTATTTTGAAGAATAAAGCATGCATATGTATACATTGTTATATATATACATATACGTGTTCAATCTCTTGTTAAAAATTGCATTCCTCTCTTAAAATCAGGTTGGAACATGTTTCCAAACTGGTTTTTAAGAAAATTGATCATTTTTATTGATTTCCATAGTACCAAGTTATGAAATCATTTCCATTTCATTTTAAAATTTGCTTGATTTCAGAAATCCATACATACGATGTATGTTAGGTGTTGAAATCAGACCATGTTTCATAGGAATTGGTTTAAGAATGTCAAATTTTATATATTTGAAATGCCAACTATCCTAGAATCATCCAAAGGAGTTGACAATTTCATTACTACCAAATCTGAAATTTAAATCTATTTGAAAGACTTGTCGTTTCCATCTAAGAAATACGATATTTATTGCAACCAATCTCCATAATTTTCAGCTATTTAAATCAACACAAGGTCTGATTTTCAGCTATTTTGAGACAAAAGTGGATGTCATCCACGTCTCCCATCCATTTCAAAAATTGAACTTGACATCATTTATATATTTTCATCATTTTGATAATTTTATGTCAAGCCTCAAGCTTATGGACTACATCTCTAATTCATCTGCTTATTCATATAATGAGCACATATAGAGAAAGTCCTACATTTTAATCAATCTTCATGCATAAATCGTATGATGTGCAATATGGACTTTGAGAGATTATGAGAGAGTGAAGAATGTATGTTTTATACGAATGAACTTTGAGAGATTATGAGAGAGAGAAGAATGAATGTTCCATATAGTTTCCCTTCTCGTTTCATGCATTCACTTTCACTCAAAATCAATAGCACCACATGCACATTCTCAAGAAATTAAGAGATTCAAATTTGAGTTGCAAAAAGTGACCAAGTCATATTGCAACAAGAATTTGTAAACTTCTCTTAACTTCAAAAGAAAACACAAGCAATGCACTCCTAATTTTGGCCAAAGTGCGTTTGGAAAACAACATGATTTCGAACAATTTGGAACCCATGTTTTATAAAAAGAATGAATTCTACCAAATCAAATCACATGATTTGACAAAAGAAGAATTCAAAATCAGTTTTCTTTGTTAAGGAAACTTAGCTATTTTCCAAAAGTTGATCATAATTTCAACTCATGAATCATCTAGAGTTCACAATAAAGAACTCAATTTCAATCTTCAAGATCCTCAAGAATTGTGACACAAAAACAAAAGTTTTTGAACCAACTTGAAAACCCTCAAATCCTCAAATTCATTCATTTAAAAAATGAATTTTGGCTCTTGAATCCAAAATCTCAATGCACAAGCATATAGGATTTGCATCAAAAACTCATACATGATCCAAATGATTCTTAGTCCTTGGTCTAATTATCCCTGTTAAAGGCGGCAGGAACGGTTGGACCTCGTACCGACGGGCGGATCCCTTTCTCTTGAAAATTTTTTCTCAAAACATCAATTTTAAAAGAATTTTGCTGACTCGCGTTTCAACCTCCTTTGAAAAAGGGGTGGGGTGCGAACACTTCTATAAGCTCCTTTTGTGCCATTAAAGAGATGCTAGAGCAATTTGAGAAGTTCGCTGGTATGAAAGTGAACAAAGAAAAATCTGTTGTCTTCCTAGACAAAACTCTGGATTGTAGGGTAGAGGATCTCAACAACATCCTTCAGTGGCCGATGGGCTCCCCTCCAGTTGAATATCTTGGAGTTCCTTTTTTCTGTGGTAGACTGACTGAGGACATGTGTTGTCCACTGCTTACCAAAATGGAAAGTTAGCTTGCAGGATGGAAAGCTTGCATTCTCTCTTTTGCTTGGTGTATCATCTTTGTTAAATATGTATTGTCTACCTTCCCCCACTATTGGATGATGGTCTTCCGTCTTCCTCGTAGAATTAATAAAAAACTTGAAAACATATGCAAAGGATTCCTTTGGAATGATGGTGAGTCTGCTCGGCATATCCACCACATCAGTTGGGCTAGACTGTGCAATCCTTATGATCTTGGGGGCATTGGCCTATACAAAGTGGAGGGCAAATGATATTGAGGAAGTGTACATAGGCCTCATTGGCAACATAGACTCTATCCCTCTATCTAATGAAGCTGACCAGGTTGTTTGGAAAGACAACCATCAAACTTGTATTGGAGTTGGAGACATTCTCGATCATACTAGGGCAGCTAGGGAGAGAGAGAGCTGGAGGAAATACATTTGGCAAGGAAAAGCTTTGTCTAGTGCATGCTGGTTCAGCTTCCTTGCTAGCTAGGGCAGATTAACCACTTTAGATAGAATCAAAGTGCTAGGTTTCCAACTTGCTAACTGTTGTCTTTTTTGCAGGAAAGCTGAAGAAACTAATCAACATGTTATCCTCCATTGCAAGGTAGCCAGAGAAATTTGGGAACCACCCACTTGCAATCCAGTTTGAAATCAAACGGTGGATGCATAAGAAGGTGCATGACGGGTGGCTGAGGGTGTGTTGGAGAATCACATTCCCTATTGTTTGCTGGTGAATTTGGTGGCATCGCAATAGGCTGACACATGAAGACAAACCTAGTGCAGCCATTAATATTAAAGAAGAAATATGATCGACATGTGTGACCACTTTCTTGGGTATCAAATGGACCAAGGAAACAGAAGACAATGTTTGTACTTGGTCCAATCTTATCTATTCTACCAGGCATAGAGAACCTTCTAATATGCTTTTCTTTGAGGTCACACAAGTCAAAATTGCTGGGAAGTTGAGGGTTGCTGGATTCTCTTATTCTGTGATGGAGTGAATGGCATGACTATCCTTTCCCTCTTTGTTGTATAGCTCATTTTGTTTAATAAATGTAGGGGCCACATCCCCTAGCAATCTGCTATTGCGAGGGGTGGAGAGAGAGAGAGACAACAAGCGGGTGAGCTAGGGAGCACGAGAGGGAAGATATTGTGTCGTGGAGTGGAGGAGCAACATGGAGGCAATTTAGAAGGCATCCATTTTTTTTCTAGTTTGGAAAGGAGAAACACAGTTTAGGGTTTCGATTTTGAGGGGAAACCAATTGTATTGTCTCCAATTTGATCTATGCACCATAAGTTTTCTTCAATCAATCTTCTATACCTTATTTTTTTCAATTTATTTTCTATATATTAGCTGCTTTCATAGTGCTCTTTTCATCATGGCCATATTATAGAAAGATGCAAAAGAAAAAATGTTTTTTTTTGTCTTGCATATTTTGACAATTTTTTAAGGTACACATGATATTTTTTTTTTGTTGTTATTGGCCAACTCTTTTTTCACATTTTTATCACGTCTTTTTCAAGAAAACTCGATACGTGTGACTATCTTATGACCAATCTTCTTCCACCACCAGCAAATGGAAATCCAATTCCAAGAACGAGTGCTGGGTGTTTGTGAGCCCATGGTCAGATGTATAACTCCGATAACTGAATGCTCATAGCCCACCATGAAGTCTAGCCTTTTTTGCCAATAGTATCATGTCTTCCCTATTGAGCATTTCAAGGTTTGAAAGGTTTCACCTCCACCTTCTGAGAAAGTTCTACTCAATGCTTCCCAGCCAATCAAGTGAGCAATATTCTCGTTGCCCAATTGCCACCACAGAAAATTTGCCATAACTGATTTTAACCTCTGGATAATGCACTGTGGTAACTTGTACATTCTAAACCAACAGTTAGGAGCTTTCCAATAACATGCTTTAGAAGGCATTTGGCCGGCAGCATATAACAGGCATTTAGCCTTCCAACTGCCAAGTTTGCACTTGACTTTCTCTTCTGTTGCCTAATAGATTTTACTAAGTGAAAAAATCATGCGTGCTGCTACACCTCCTTCCATAGTAAGTGAACGATCTCCCCCTCAAGTTGGTGCACAGATGTCTATCTGTCCTAACTTGTGAATTATAAATTGATGTTTCTCCTTTGCCAAACTTTTGGTAAGTATGTCAGCCAATTGCTTGTCGCTTTCGACATGAAGTGTTTGAATGGTGTTGTCTTGGATCTTCTCTCTTATGAAATGGCAATCAATTTCTATATGTTTGGTTCGTTCATGAAACATTAGATTAGCTCTAATGTAGATAGCTGATTTGAAGGACCTTAAGAAAGTTAATGACATCTATGGAAAATGTGATGTGGTCAATGTCAAACGTCTTGTCACACAAATTTCATAATCTAGGCTGGAATGGTAAATTTTGTGTTTGTTTCTTGTGTATTTGTTTTCTTTATTAGTGCCTTATTTAGGCCATAATGCTGAATATATAGGTAGTGGTATTCACTAGACACCACAACATAAAAGGGCTTTCCCCCTTCTTCTGCTCCTTTGTTTTTTTTTTTTTGGTTTGTTGGATCTCCTTTATTTTGGATTACATAATTCAGCAGACAACCTTTTGGCTGCTCATGAGTTGTCTCAGTGTTTCTATACTTGAGAGACAGCATCTATTGCCTGCTCATGAGTTGTCTCAGTGTTTCTATACTTGAGAGACAGCATCTATTGCATTCGACTTTACCTTACTGACTGATCTCATGACTTAAGTTTGGAAGAGGACATTAGCATCATTATCACTTACAATGGATCAAACTCTGTAGGTCTTACACTCAGGTGGATCAATCTAAGGGTTCCTTTCCATAAAAGTGTTTGATGATGTTCCCTCCAACCTCAAGGAGGCAGTCCAATTGGCCCGATTAGCTTAGGGAGGCCATGCTCATTGTCGCCTGGATGATGCTAGGAACACCACCAGACTGATTACCAATTTTACAAGAGAATTAAAGTACTCAATTACAGGAATATCTCTCACATGGCAAATGCCCGTACGTTCTCCTCCATGGCGGTCTTTGGGGTGCTCAAGCTCGAATTGCCAGAAGAAGCCATCTTCCAGTTCCACGCCTCTGTGGACTTCAACAAAGAGACACATTTATTACTACTGTTGTGAAATCCTTTAAGCACTTGATTGGAAGCATGGACCAAAACCAGAGAGTCTCTTCTTTGGATCTGGGAATTGGTCAACAAGAGGTGCTATCCATTCATACTTTGAATGGGCTTCTAAATGTAATATGATGCATTATGCAATCTATAAAAAGTTTCCTATGATAAGCAGTCATTTTTGCCATTTTGTTTTATTTAAAATATAACTTGCTGTCTTATGTAATGGTAAATATGAAAACTATCGGATTAATTACTTGCCAAGGCCTTATATTCTGCTTCGGCAAAGGATCTTGACACAATGTTCTATATCTTGGTTTTCAATGAAACCAAGGCTCCTCCTAAGTAAATACAGTAGCCAGTGATCGAGCGCCTTGTATCTCTGCATGCACCTCAGTTCGCATCAACCGACTTGGAATCATCATTTGCTGGAAAAAAAGTTCTTGGCTCTTTGGCAGCTGATTATAGCCACTCACCACTTAATTTCATCCCTTAAATATATAGAAAATTGAACTCATGACTCACATGAATCAGTCAAGGCTCGCTCGATCAAGTGGGCTGAAGTTAATGGTCGGCTAAGTCAAGTCAAGTTAATGACTTTAATTTGTTTAAGATCAATTAGGTTGGCTGACCTGGCAATGATGAATGACTCAGCACAGTCAACTATGTCACTACCAATTTACCAACTAAATCTTAAAGTTTTCTATCATTCTCAATGTCATAAAAATTCTATAGGGAAAAACTTAATTTGCTAATGAAGTCAAATATAGTTTTCTAGTAATTATCTTTTAGAAATTAAAATGGTTAAGCTTTTACTAATTTAAGAACAAGAGTGTAGCCACCTTATGGCTGTCGCAGCAAATTCCACTCAAGCTCGACTCATCTACAAACTCAGCCTTAGAATCAAGCTCAAACTCGACTTGTTCAAGGA
Organism: Nymphaea thermarum; assembly: GCA_011799765.1. Taxonomy (NCBI): domain Eukaryota; kingdom Viridiplantae; phylum Streptophyta; class Magnoliopsida; order Nymphaeales; family Nymphaeaceae; genus Nymphaea; species Nymphaea thermarum. The sequence goes on along the minus strand of JAANDH010000175.1, from coordinate 20,040 downwards.
ATGAGCTGAGCTCGAGCCAAGTTTGTGCGAGTTTGAGTAGAAACCAAACTAGCTTGACTCACTATGTAGCCCTATTTGAGGGATCAAGTTATGTGGCTCAGAGAAAATATAGCGCACTCAGCAATTGGCAACGCAGCCTTCTGCTTGACAGGACCTAGATAAAAAAAAAGGGCAAAGAATCATGGAGAGAAAAAATCCTTCCGCAAGATATTCTTACTAAGCCTCATCGAATCACCAACTATAGTGGATTCTGGTAGAGAGAAGATGGAAGAACCTCCTGGCATGATGTTGGGGAAGCACAATATGGAGATTGCTTTACATGACCAAACGATCCCGTTTGTGATCTTAGGTGATGTGAGGGAAATGGCCATAGTTGAATGAAGAAATGTCAGACGATCTTAGGTGATGGTGGAGGAAAATATGACGGCGGATGAAGATATTCTGCCCTTGGAGTGGGAAGATATCAATGGTAAGCCTCATTTGTTTATTTCAAAAGATTCCTATCGCAAGATCACCCCCCTCTTTCAGGGGGCGTTTGATACGCTGGAAATCCACTGTAGCAGTGGAAAAAAAATTCAAATTTTAAAAATATTTCCGGCGTATAAAACGCGAAAAAAAAAACGACCGTTACGGTCGATTTCGGAAATATTTTTCCGGAAAAAAATTTCCACCGGGGGGGGGGGGGGGTGGAAATTTTTTTCCGGAGAAATTTTTTTGCCCGTTGAGCTTCTTCTCGCGTCTCTCCTCTCGTCTTGCTCTCCGCAGCTGCCTCACCCTGCTCATCCTCCGCAGCTGCCTCACCCGGCTGCTTCGTCAATCCCCACCGCAGCCTCAACACCACTCTCAGTTTTCCTCCTCGCTCATTCCGCTCATTCTGCTGAAAGGACTCTCCCTCAAAACCCTCTCACTCTCTCACTCGAAACCCTCGCTCGAAACCCTTGCCTCTTTTTTTCACCCAACCTGCCTTCGTCATGTCTTCCCCTTCTCTCCCTGCTGCTACCCAGATGCCTTCCGTCGCCAGCACAGCGTTCTTCCTCCTGCACAACGTTCTCACAGCGGCTTGATTTGGGCATCTCCTCACCAGCATAAGCGTCTAGCAGGGGTGAAAGGTATCTCTCTTTCTATCTTTGTCTGTGACGATTTCTCGTAAAGACGGAGGAAGGGGAGGGCGATAAGCGGGATTTCTTGCAGGGAGGATGGGTCTATAGCAATTTCTCGGCGCCGGTTCAGTCGAGCGCGATGACGAGGACGAAGGACGAGGAGGACGATAAGCAGGATTACTATGTGAATATGGGATATGCTATGATGACGTTGAGGGAGGAATAGTCGAGCGCGCCGGTTTTGCCCCTTTTCTGGGTTCTTGATTCTGGGGGGTTTTATTCATCTTAGATTGCAGTTTGCATCAATGTATTTCATACAGTTTACCCTGTATCTTCTGTGGTATGGAAACCAAAGATTGGCTTGGTATTGGTAATTTAGCTGGTATGCATATCTGATGGATGGACGCTGCTGGTTCTGTTTGTGATTTCATTTATTACCTCATGTTGACATTTATTGTTATTGAACTGATGCATTCATGTGGTTCTGTTTGCCACTTCTGCCTCTGCCCTTCATAGAGATGGGTTGAGCTAGTGATTTTATGGGATAGTAAAAAAAATGCAGCTCTCACTGTACGTTGATGGACATTGATATGGGGCAAAAGTTTTTCCTTAACCTAGCTGCATATGAATTAGTCCAAGTAGTCGAGTTGCTTATGGCTTACATTATCAGCTTATTTTGTGATTTCTATTGGTTTCCTTTATGTTCGGGTCTCAATGCTGACCTATTTGCATATAAGCTGGTTTTAGTTCCCTCTATTTTTGGTTTTAGTATCGGAACCTCATTTAGCTTGGTGAACCATAATCAAGTTGACCTTTCTTCCAATATCTAAGATTCTGAATATAATGGTAATAGAACCTGGCTGCTATTCATTTGGAAAACAGAGGAAGAAATGAAGGCAAGCTATGATGATTATGATAAAGGTGAGCGCTTGGAATTGGAGGACAATGAACCTGAATCTGAACCTGAAGAGTATGGTGGTATTGACTATGGTGACAAAGAACTTGATCAAGCTGACGATCAAGCAGAAATTGAGGAGGTTGATGAAGAAGACGTTGATGAAGGTGAGGAGGGCGAGGAAGATGGTGACATGGTTGAGGAAGAAATAGAAGATGAGGGTGAAGAGATTGATGGTGAAGGTGAGGAGGAGAATGATGAGGGGGATCATGACACTGCTGATGAGGAGGAAGAAGAGCATCATGAACTTGTGAAGGAGCGACGGAAGCGTAAAGAATTTGAGATATTTGTTGGTGGTTTGGACAAGGATGCTACTGAAGATGATCTCAAGAGAGGGAATATGGGATATGCTATAATGCTTTTGAATTAAGTCAATTTCTGTTGATCTGTATATGCTTATTATTATGATGGCAGTACAGTGTTTGTATAAGTAAACACGACATCTTGTATTTATTCACTATCTTGAAAATAGGGTGAGAAGGGGGCCCAAGCTCTTCAGAGGTCAAAAGCATGTTGCAATTGAATTGTATGAAGAAGGGAAGATTGCTCTCGCAATAGGAGTGCTGCGTGATGCTGTCATCAACATGAGTGGAAGATCACCTAGCAATGAGTCTTGGCATGCTGTTTTTAGTGAAGAGAAGAGTGCACTTAGAGTAATCTTGAAAAGATACGAAGATGAGAATGAGTTTATATACCTTGAGAAGATCCCTGATGCGTTTGAGCTGCCAAGCTTGGAGGGGAAGAGAATCGTAGAGGCCATTCCTTATTTTCCAAAGAGATTAGGAAGGGAGCTCATGTTCAAGATCTGACAAGCAAGGCTAGACCAAAATAAATTGTTCATATGGTGTGGAAGAATCCTAATGGCCTGTCAGTTTGCGAGGGAAGAAGATTGTGAATGGTGTTTCTATATGGTAATGCGTGTGTGTGTAATGTGTATGTGAGCCATACATGAAAATAGAAAAACATGTAAATGTTGTTGTACCTGTATGTACCTTCTTTACTCTATATGTACATGAGATTCTTGTAATGAATCACACAATACCATTTTGATTTTTCATTCATTTGTTGCCTTGAGGATAAATTTGTTATGATTTCTTAACTTCGAACATATGAATGAACTTAGATATGCTTGACAAGGAAATGCATGTCATTTTTTATCTTTTGGCGTAATTATTATTATTATTTCTGGGTAGTGCTTGATTTATGTATTCATCATGTGTTTAAGAAACTATATAAAGATTATGTAAATATGGAAATATGTTTCCTTATTATCAAACACAGAAATATATTTTTGGAAATATATTTCTGTATCATCAAACACAGAAATATGTTTCTGGAAATATATTTCTCAGTTATCAAACACTCACCAAAATGAGAATCGGAAATATTTTTCTCATTCCCTTTTTCCAGGAAATATATTTCTGGAAATATATTTCCAATTCCATAATTCCATTCTATCAAACGCCCCCTCATTACTTTGCTATTGCTACTTTGACTGGAGGAATGGGAAGGGGAAGACTGGTTTACGGCTTCGTGTTGTCCTTCTTGCGACGACTCTTACAAGGGTTAGCATACATCAAGTTCACGTCAGTGGCCAAGTGGTTGTTCATAGGAAAGCATTTGTCTCATCACCTCACCTGGCAAGTGGTTTGTGGGCAGCCATCTATTGATAGCAAACCACTGGACACAGTGAGTGCCACTAAGTATTAGAAATTTAGAAGCTTCAACCGTGTGTGCTTATGGGTCAAGCTACCAAAACTAATGGTAGAGCTGTGGTGAACCGCGTCTATGACTTTATAGATTCCATTGGTGCGGCATTCATTGATGTGGATTCTTTCACTAGGGCAATCACCAGATATAGGTTTGCATGGACTAAAATAGAAATCCCCCTAAGGTTCAAACCGATTCCAAATATGAAACTAGAACTTGGAGACAATCGGGTTCTTCAATTCTCCATTAAGTATAAAGATAGCAATGAAATACTGCAAGAAATGTGGTGTGACAAACCATTTGATAACTCATGTGAAGAAAAACTGATGATTCTAAATACAACTGAGAGGGCTGGTAGCCAATGCGTGGAGCATTGTAAAAAATACCAAGTGAAAGCATAAACCTATTAACAAACTCAAACAAATGTAACTACAAACAAATTTGAGATTTTAATAGTGAACACTTGTTCAAAGGAAGTGGAAGAGGAACTAAATAATCTCCTTCCGAATATGAAGCCCCAATAGAAGATTGAGGAATTTGCAACTTTGGCCAAGAACCCAAGGAATCAAAAGCAGAGTAACGAAACCCCCATCAGAAGTGGGCCAAGCAGCTCTAGAGTAAAGAAAACCCCATCAAAAGTGGGCCAAGCAGCTCTTCCTACAAGCTGGCTGACAACCACGACAGTCTCAATACTCAAGTTGGGTGTCCCAAAGGTACTGCTCTTCCTCCTATTGGCTTCGCCATTAAGGTGGTGCTTGGTTAGAGCAATCCCACTTTTTATGGGATTGTGGTTCCAACCACCTCATCCCACTTTTGGTAGCATTTCTATCGCACGTCCATTCCAAAAGTGGCGTTCGCATCCCACTTTTAGTGGGATGCAAAACCCACATTCGGTTGAACATGAGTATTCCCACCAAAGGTGGCACGGATTGTTGCTTTGGATCTAATCATTACTTAAGATCTATATTTGTATTGAGGTGGGATCATGACATATTCAGATGTGAATTTGTTTGGATATTGGTTAAAAATACATATCTTGTTTATGTTGGTTTAAATATATATTATTATGCTTGCTCTACGCATATTCATCGTCATTTTGGGTCCATGCTGATATTAGATATGACCAAAATTTTGTTTTATATATCCATTTAACTGTTGAATTTGGATCTCACAGTAAACGTTGCACTCTTTTGGAGCATGAATTGATTTAACTTGTTTACACCCTTTTTTGTTCAAGATCTATATCTTGTTTGTATTGGATCTAAACATATTATAATATGCATTGGTTTTTAGATCTAATGATTTTACGAGTTGTACATTTTCAATGTAAGCAGCACTAGAGTGCTAAAAGACGATTTTTTTTTTGCTCCTTATGAAAAAATATTCTCGGGACAAAGTGTTGATCCTAGCTAAAAGAAATGATTATATTATTGGATGTTGGTGTGTTAAAAAGTGTAAATCAACAGTCTTAGACATGGTGGGCTCCATAAAGCATTGTGCTTGGTTCATGATAGATTTAGATCCAGATTAACTTGTTTGGATCATTGGCTCCAAATACCTATACTTACATTGAATCCAATACATCATCATGTTTGCCTTTTTGCCTAGAGTTGTAAGCTGACACTCTTAAACATGATGAAAGTCATATTAATGAAATATTTTTATTTGAAGATCTGTTGTGGAGACGCCGATCAGACCCTGAAGAGTCTTCCACTGCTTCATTTCCAACAATCTGATGCCCAACTACTCACACATGTGCAGCCAATTGAAAGTCCTTGACCTCACATATTGAAGATGAGTTGGCACATATACCGGTTGTATTACCTTTGCCTCAATTAGATGTCTTACAGTCAAAATAGACATGTTTAGCTCTTTCATGCATTACTTGATTTTCGGCTATCTAAAGAGCAAACTTGTTATCACATTACAAGAGACAAAGCCCGCTCAGGAACCGAGGAGTCAAGTAAATGGCCCCAACAAGGATGGACCAAGGAAGGAGGTTCCTTCATGATCCAGTGGATTTCACTGTAAGTATAAAACAAGCTGACTTTGCATACGCGTCTTATTGAATAATTATTTCCAATTATCATTGTTCTCAATTATTGATGGCTGGATCCACATGTTGATTAAACTGATTCTCCTCTTCAGGTAATTTTTCGTTATTCATTTTTTTCCTCCTGCAAATTGAAACTGTGCATCTGCAAGCTATGGACCAGCAGGGTTTTACTCACTTGGAGGTCTGCCAATGCATGCTGTAATTGATGGACAAACATCAATACAGCCATGAGAAACATGAAAGAAACAAAAAGTGACTATTTTCAGAGCTCATTTATGACTATTTTCAGAGATCTTTTAAAAAGTGATAAAATTTTTCAGAGATCATTGATGACTGTTCTTTTCATTATCATTGATTGAAAAATGGCTATTTTTGGAAGGTTCCTTCCAACAAGATGTGCACAGTTTTCTTCAACATGGCTGAGAGAGAAGTGGGTGCTTTCAAGTTCCAACTGCAAGTAAAAAGGATCAAGCTCTTCAGCTCAGAGAAATTACAATGCCGTCTCATGACTGCTAACGGGAGTGGGCGAAAGGTTCTAAGTCGTTAATTGATATCGACATATCGTTCATGATATCGTTCTTTATTATGAATGAAAATCGTTAATTGAGATTGGTGACTGGCGCAGAGGCAGAGGCAATTGTTGAAGGCCCCTCACCATTGGCAATAATCTATGAGGAGGGTGTGCGATTGAATCCTTTCTCCTTCCACACTCGGCGATTATCTTTGGAGAGGGTCGGTGGCTCAATCTTTTCTCATTTCACACTTGATTTCTATCCTCATAGTTGTCAACATTAATTTTTCTTGCAGTTATGTTATTGGAACTATCAACAAAGCTTTTGTCAATGATTTTCGGTACTTTTTATCATTATCACATATAACATTGAGAGGTATTATATGGGAGATATTTCTCAAGTATAATACGATAAAAATATATGTTCGAAAAAATCTCCAATAAATGAAAAAAAACATCAAAAAGTTCTACAAAAGAAGTAGAAATTAAAATAAACGAACAAAATAAGAAAACAAGTTCAAAATGTATTTGGTAAAGTGGTAAATACGGTAGATAGATTGTTAATGAAGGAGTTAATGAGGGAGTTAATGCACTTTAATTAAAATTTCATTTCTCTTCTTTATTGCACATAATTTTATGTTTCACCGGTCACTCTCTTTCTTTCTTCTTTATCACATTTAATCTTCTTTTATTGCATTTAATATACTTTTTTATTATAGTCATTGTTGTTCTTTACATCTAATCTTCCTAATTACACTCACTTACTTTTAATAGAAGGTGCATTAATTTAAACGAAAATATCGATGCAGAAAAAACGTGAAAACTGACTTTCTAGCAGTTTAATACGCGTTAAATAACATGATTTTTTCCTATTTGATGTTTTTTTTATAAAAGATGCGTCTTTTTCCTGGTTTTTTCGACAGACATGATTCTGGCGTAATATTCGTGATATTTTTGAATTTACGAGAATCTATTTGTCACAAAAAACAGTGTTTTTTTTAAAAAAACGCGTATTATACGCCACACGCGGTGAGGTTTAATAAAATGGCACTTCTTGTAATATTTGTAAAAAAGCAGGATTTTTTTAACTTGGACTTCCCTTATTTTGATGGTAAAAAAGTAATTTTAAAGAGGAAAAGAGGGCTCAGGTCAAAAACCTGCCCCGATCCTCTCCTTCGTCTCCTTCCTTCCCTCCTTCGTCTGAAGACTGAAGTGGGGACGCCGGACGGGAGGGCAATATAAAGAGGGGACGCCGGACGGACGAGCGGTGAGAGGGGGTCGACGGGAGTCGCCGAAGCTGAGGGGAATCGCCATCCTCTCCTTCTCCTTCTCCTTCTCCTTCTCGACTGAAGAGGGGAGTCACCGGACCGGTGAGAGGGCAGTTTCTTTTACAGTTTAAAACTCATCACTCAGTTGTTTGTTTTCATGGTACAACTTTACTTTGAGTTTTATTATGTTATTTGTTGGTTAGTCGAGCATCAATGGTGTTTATTGATTCGACGGTTTATTGGGCAACTCACTAGGATTTAGGCGCTCAGTTGCTGTTTTCATACGCACTGTCTGCAAAATGTCCCCATCTTGTCATGTTTATTCAATTTGAGGCATTATTTTGGTGAACTGTGGTGGTAAATGGTAACTGAATAAGTTCAAGTTTTACTTCAAAATTCATATTCTGTTTGCATGTGCTTTAGCTGTGAGCTAACTGTTTTACTTCTTTATTGATGATAATGTCATGTAGGTTGATAATTTATTAGGATTTCCCAAGTTCATTCTGACTTGTACACAATTTCAAATGCATCCATGTCCTGTTATGTTCGACAGAGCCATCCTTGATGTTTGCAGTTTTGAGAGATAGAAAACTTCGTCCTTTTATCACCGTAATGATGCTAAGCAGCTTACCATAGTTATGTAGTTGATAAATTGGTTATTTATTTATTTTTTAAAAAATTGCCGTCTTTTTCCCGTTTTATTTCCGAGATATATAACTTCGCCGCATTAAACCCGTTTTTTTCCTCGCCGTATTATACCCATCCACATTTTTTGTGACAATTTTGATCAGCGCGGTAAGGTTTAGTATCCAATTCAGCTGCTTTCTTGGTAATCATTTTCCAGGTCAGGACGGGAAGTTCTGCAAAAAACCATCACCTCGAGCAGGCTAACGAACTCACTCGCGTAATTGTGTTTGAGAAAATGGTGGCCTTGTTGGTGGCATTCGTTCTGGGCGTACTGCTAGTAGCCTTTATTTACCGCCCGCGATCTACAAAACGTGGTAACGATATCGAGCCCAGTTCAACAGCACATGCATTGCCATTTTTCATGTCTATCCGCTCATTCTGATCCTTCTTTTATGGTTTTCTCTGTTTGTTTTTTGCACGCAGCGAAGGGGAAAGCTATTAGGCCTCCTAATGTCGGGAAGGTATGTATCTCCCTCTTTGGCTAAGAGCAAGTCCTCTTTTGCATCTGGGCATTGAGAAAACCGAACAGAGTCTTCCGTTTGTTACTAATAAGTTGATCCGTGGTTCTATAGATGAGAAGATGTTTCGTTTTCTTTTGCGCTGATAACTGGAGTACCTGAGATAACGTCGTTTTTCTTTTCAATGGTCTGTTCAAGGACTGTTATTTTATTAGGATGATCGAGTCTGACCTTTCTTGGATTTGGTTACAAGTGCTTGTATCATTTGCTTCGGCTACATGTTTAGGAAATGTTGTTATTCTGTTCTAATTTATTTGATGGTCTAGTTTGTAAGTTTTCAATCGGTATAGTGTTCGAGTGTAACAGCTCAGAACTCTTTACTCTCTTTGAATATTTTCTTGTATGATCCGGTCACCAACATTTTAACTCTTTCCATACGTGTTTATTGTTTTTCAGGGAAAGAACGCCTATACGAAAGCTGAAGTTTCTCGGCATAACACAAGGACGGATTGTTGGATCATTATCAAAGACAAGGTTACTTTCGTGATACCTTTATATATCATACAGCGGTTAGAAGTAAAGTACATAAAATATTTAATAATTCAGTAAGCTGCAGACAAGACTCAAAAAGCGTTCGGTTGACTGGAATAAATCATATGCAATGCAAACTATTAAAATATAAATTATCCTTTTAAAAGGTTGCACCGAAACATGTGATGCTTTTGGATGTCACCTTGTACACGATAAAGCTACCTCTTTCTAGATGAACCTAAAGAAAGGACCGTTCCTTATCCTAACTCTTTCTCAATGTACTTGGATGGTGTTCCATATATCTTTTTTTGAACTGGAGAATAGTTCCTAATTTTTGTTCTTTTTATGTATATTGTATCCTATATGAACTGCATTTATTGGGGTGGTTAGGTCTATGATGTCACCTCATACGTGGAGGAACATCCTGGAGGTGATGCCATACTTACACATGCTGGAGATGATTCTACTGAAGGATTTTATGGGTATGTTATTTGGATATAGCAGTCATTGGTTGATTCATTAATTGGTCCTAGTTAAATATTTTGCACATGATAACTTGATTATGATTAAAAGAATTAATTTATTAAAGGTTGTCCGCTTTTATGAGTTGATCCATATCCCAGGTCAAATGCCGTTTCTATGTCTGTTACCAGCCAAAAACAAGGATATGAGACTTCTGTCAATATGTTATTGTTTTTTATGATCCTGCATTTTTTATGCAGATGTTTCCGAATTTGATAATTCAATTTTCTTCTTATTCTCTTCTCTTGAGAATGCGTTCCATCACCTTAATGGGAGAAATTCCAAGTATGTCTATATCTTTTCTCCATTTGTTGTCTGATGGACCTTTAGCTTGTAGGCATTTTCTTCTGTCATGTTGCTAAGAGGCGTACAGAGTTTCTAATGATTACTGCTAGTTGAGTGTAAGAATCTGCATTTTTCTCTTCACCTCAAATTTTGGTTGATGAGAAGCCATTATATGTGACTCTTTGTAGTTCTATTCTTTTCCTCTTCTTGAATTTACAGAGTAAGATTTTGTCTTGTCTATAAAGCTTTTGTTTTTTTCTCTTACCTCACATTTTTGCAGTTTTTGAAACTATTATCATTAACAGCGGTTACTTCTTTCAAGTCAAGTATTCCATTTTACCGACTTCTGGTATTTTTTGTAGGCCACAACATGCTACACGGGTCTTTGACATGATTGGAGATTTCTATGTTGGAGATCTACAATTGTGAGATCAGAATGAACCATATGGTTCCATCTGGAGCAAGTAAGTTGGCAAAGTTTCACTTTTCTTTGTGTTGGCCAAGCTGCAGTACACCTCTCACTTAGACCTGAACCTGGAGTGCCTTGATTGAGTTAGCACCTTCTACCTGGTCTAGATCCTGTCATGTTTTTATCCCATTTGAAAGATATCATATGAAGTATATGATAGAAGCAAACATCCAGTAGAAACTTGGCTTAGTTCTCCAGAGATATGAACCTAGAAATTTCTTTATATATATATATATATATATATATATATATATATATATATATATATATATATATATATATGTTTACAAAATATATAAATTGTGGATGCCAAAATGCCCCACAGCATACTCAGGTATATACTGTCAAATTTGCAAAACTCCTTAGAAATAATAACCTAGATAAATGAACTGGCTTTAAATTGGTTTCTGTATTTAGATGGAATGATTGACAATGTAGAGTTTTTTTCCTTGGGTTTGGTTTGTCCATTCTTCCATATGTGTGTTGTTTCTTAAGCTTGCATGTCTAAATTTGTCTGATCATCAGCATAAACATCATGTTTGAACAAAATCCTAGTGAAGCATGGGATATATTTCATATAATTTGGTATTTCCTTAGTTATGAAAAGGATACCATGTATTAGATATCTGGTGGTAAACTTCTGATTAATTGGTTATGATTGTTAAGAAACTGTTGTTATTTGATTGTTTCTAGGTTGATATTGGCTTTGCTTGGATCTATTTATGCCCTACTTTGTGAATCCTTTGTGGTAAGAATCTTCTTTGTGGAGAGAATTAAAATTTAGCCAAGACGAAATGTTTCATTCCAAATGTTTCGTTGTAGATTTTACAATTTTGACTACGAGAATACGAGTTTCACAATTTCAAGTGCTTTCATGTTATAAATTTATAATATTCTCGTTCATTTATCTAAAACTTTGAACTATCATGACAATGCACAACACAAGTTATCCACAGAAGCTGGTCTTAGGTTAATTGGCATCTCTGTTTCTTTATATTTTGTCATTTAGTTTTACTACTTCTTGATTCCCACTTCAGTCTTCTCAAAAGAAAAAAAGAAAAAAAACACACATGCACTTAGTTGTCCACTGTAAAGTATCTGAGACCTTGCTTACCCTGCATCGATTGCATATGTTACTATGCACATTAAAAGCTTTTATTTTATGGATTTTCCCTGTTTGTGCTGGATTATTTATTTACTGCTGATGGGTATATGCAGTGATTGCATCCGGAGCTCGGAAAATTTATTACTGTGTTCTGTAGAAGTCTGTCATTCCATCTTTGATTTGAGACATCTGAGGTATTTTTCGTTTAATGAATGATGTAACATCAGTTCATTCCTAACCATGTGGTTTTCCAGGAAGAGGAAGAAATTTGGTTGTGGAGCTTCTAATAGATGATTATTTTGTGTCTGTACTCTGTGCACAGTAATTGAAACTCGTGTCTTGCAGGATGTTGTGAGTGCATGTGATCTGGATATTCAAAAACCTAGGAATCGATATAAAAGTTCATTCTCTTTTTGATGTGTAAAATATTTTCCAAGGATTTAAAGATCGCTGATTTAGACTTCTTTTGTTAATTGAGTCCTATTCACACATCAAAAAGGCAGGATTTTTCATGAAAGCACTAGCTAAAATGAATCTGCTTACTGAGTATAAAAGAGCAATCTCTCTCAAGCTCTCTCTCTCTCGTACTCGCTCTTTTGTACCAGTTCAACCATAAAAATGGTGTTTGATCATAGCTGATCAATGAAGGGCTTAGCATACTCAAAATCTTGAAGACCAGCAGCTTTTGGATTGCTGAACTAACGAAGATATGTATGCCTAGGAAGTTAAGAAAACACTAGATCTCGTTTTTTCCTGGTCTCAATTCATTGTGAGCTGACATCACCAAGCCTTACAAGGACAACTCCATGGGAAGCTCAAGCAAAAGAACGGTAGGTTCAAACTGATTCCACATATGAAACTAGAACTTAGACACAATCAGGTTCTTCAGCTCTCCATTAAGTATGAAATAGCAATGAAATACTTCCAGAAATGTTGCTTTGGATCTAATCATTACTTAAGATCTATATTTGTATTAAGGTGGGATCATGACATATTCAGATGTGAATTTGTTTGGATATTGGTTAAAAATACATATTTTGTTTATGTTGGTTAAATATATATCCATTTAACTGTTGAATTTGGATCTCACAGTAAACGTTGCACTCTTTTGGAGCATGAATTGATTTGTCTTGTTTACACCTTTTTTTGTTCAAGATTTATATCTTGTTTATATTGGATCTAAACATATCATAATATGAATTGATTTTTAGATCTAATGATTTTACAAGTTGTACATTTTCAATGTAAGCAACACTAGAGTGCTAAAAGACGAATTTTTTTTTGCTCCTTATGAAAAAATATTCTCGGGACAAAGATTATATTATTATACATTGATCTTAGTTAAAAGAAATGATTATATTATTGGATGTTGGTGTGTTAAAAAGTGTAAATCAACACTCTTAGACATGGCGGGATTCATAAAGCATTGTGCTTGGTTCATGATAGATTTAGATTCATATTAACTTGTTTGGATCATTGACTCCAAATATCTATACTTACATTGAATCCAATACATCATCATGTTTGCCTTTTTGTCTACAGTTGTAAGCTAACACTCTTAAACATGAAGAAAGTCATATTAATGAAATATTTTTATTTGAAGATCTGTTGTGGAGACGACGATTAGAGCCTGAAGAGTCTTCCACTGCTTCATTTCCAACAATCTAATGGCCAACTACTCACACATGTGCAGCCAATTGAAAGTCCTTGACCTCACATATTGAAGATGAGTTGGCACATATACCGGTTGTATTACCTTTGCCTCAATTAGATGTCTTACAGTCAAAATCGACATGTTTAGCTCTTTCATGCATTACTTGATTTGCGGTTATCTAAAGAGCAAATTTGTTATCACATTACAAGAGACAAAGCCCGCTCAGATTTACTTCCAAATCTATCAATAGAGCTTTTAACTACACCAATTCATATGATGTGTTTGCCAGGTCCCTATACTCAGCTTCAGCAAAAGATCTTGACACAAGGCTCTGTTTCTTGATTCTCCATGGAACCAAGGTTCTTGCTAAGTAGATGCAGTAGTCTATAATCGAGCAGGCTGTATCTCTACATACACCCGATCCACATCACTGAAATCGGATCAACTTGAATTTATCATTTGCTGGAAAGAAAAGACCTAGGCACTTTGTAGCTCTGATTACAACCACTCACCACTTAATTTTCATCCTTTAAATATGTAGAAAATTGAACGTACGGCTTTCATGAATCAGTCAAGGCTAGATTGGTCAAGTGGACAGAAGCTGCTGGCCGGCTAGGTCAAGTCAAGTTAAAGATGTGTTTGATCAGGAGTTGATGGACGACTGAGCACAGTCAACTACATCACTACCAATTCACCAACCAAATCCTAGGTATTTATGTCATTATCAATGTAAAGAGGTAGATTCAAATATAGTTTCCAAGTAATTATCTTTTAAAAAGCAAAATGGTTAAGCTTATGCTTAGGGATGTCAACGGATCGGATTCGGATCAGATCTACCTTTTACCATATCCAATTTTTTGGATATTCTTATATTCGAATTCGGATGAAATTTTTTTTTATATCATATTCGAATCCGAATTTAAAATCTACAATTGAATCCGATCCAAATCCGATTTTTAGTTATACTTGAATCCGATCCGAATCCGAATTTTAATATCCGAATCCGATTTTTAATTTATACGTGCATCCGATCCGAATCCGAATTTTAGTTATACTTGAATCCAATCCGAATACATCCGAATTTTAGTTATACTTGAATCCGATCTGAATCCGAATTTTAATATCTGAATCCGATCCAAACCTGATAGCTGTTGACATCGCAAGGCTTGTGAATGTGGGAGTCAAGAATTTTAGCTCTGGCCTGTCGGTATCAATAGACTGCTTACTAGCATTATATTAGGTGCCAAATAAACGAGGCACAAACAACCATCACTCCACCTAGTCCACCACAACGAATTAAGAAGTGACACAATCATTCCTGAAAACATCATACTGTATGCATCATTTCAAGTTTAACTAAAATTCGGATTAGGATCGGATTCAAGTATAACTAAAAATTGATCAGCCAAATGTAGTTTGTACAACATGAGACCACTCAGAGAGAGCTTCTTCACTCTTGCTATACATACTCTCAACGTAGAAAATGAAGGACCATCTAATGCCAACTACCTGCAGAGGTCAAACAGAAGAAAAGCACCTGAAACTTGAAAGTGATACCCGATACGAAATTCACTAAAAAATATTAATGTAAAATGTGTTTGTTTATTTTGAGTCTGAGAGAAAGAGACAGAGACTCAAGAAACAGATATTCTAAGCACCTTAACAAGAAACGCAGCTACACAGAGAGGGACACAGGTTCCCGGACCATTACACAGTACCTAGACAAGACAGGATCGTAGAAGTGAGAAATTAACTAGTGTAACATCACAAAGACTAGAGGAAGAGAACTTGAAAGAGATACCACTGTAGGTCTGATTTTCAATATCAACCATAAAGCATGAACCATGGCAACGAGAGTTGTTCCAACAGAAGTCACATATGATTGTCCAACTTCATGACTGCGATAAATCTGCATGAACTTAGCAGTGTTGCTTGTGTTCCCTGCACTTGCCTAAACAAACAACCACCATGTCAGAACTTTCTCAGAGAACTAGAATTGTGCCAGAATTTCTGTCCATTGGATGACCGCGCTAAAAGGACAAGTTAATACCAAAATCTACAAAATAAGATTAAGACTCCTAGAAGAAAAATTACAACTGAACATCTAGAAAAAAAAAACCAGGCTCCCAAAATAATTAAAAAATACATAATAAATTAAGAGAAAATCTGAAGAGCATTGCACATTGTATCATCTCCACTGCATATCTGGAATTTGCAGACAAGGTGCCTAAACTTCTAGGTACTTGAAAGGGAGCAAATATTGAGGATATGAATCCACCAACTAATAGTGCTAAATATGGTGCAGCATTGAGCAGAAAAGATGAGATCACTAATTCCACCATCAGAGACACATTCAGTAATTACAGATTATCAGAGGGAGACAGATTCTGTAATTGCAGATTATCAGAAGTAGCCTACAATCTGTATCTATTCCTGGAGATTGTATTAGTCTAGAACAGACCAAGCGGTAATCAAGTTGTTCGTCACATTCCTTATGAAATCCCAAGCCAGAAAACTAGAGGAGAACAAAGCATTCAGCAGGACAAGCATGTTCCCCACAGGCAACCAAAAAATATTTACAGCAACCGATATCTGTCATGACACTATATGCTACAAAGATAACTGCAAGACGTTTCACTTAATTGTCAAAAAACCAAACCAAAAAACAAAAAGAGAAAAGAAAAAAGAAAAAGCCTTACTTGTCCACCATGAGGATGCCCAGTTGAACCATAATCACTGCCGGAATCCCCATAATTTCCTTCAGCAGAATGTGAAGAATCCCTGTTACCTGTTCCTTGTGAGAAGTCCCTGTGCCCTGGAGGAACATAATTACCTTGAACCCCCTGGTCATGGTCTCTCCCATATGGTGGGAAAGGACCTCTTCTTTCTCCCTGAAAATCCCCACCGCCTGGTGCATAATCTCTCCCACCAACAGCCATTGGGTCCCTTTGTTCACCTTGAGGATAACTCACCCCAACTTGCTGCCCATAGTCTCTTCTTTCTCCTTGAGGAAACCCTCTATTACCAGGTGGAGTGAAGTCTCTGCCAGCTGGAGGACCATAACCATGCATATCACCTCCACTGGGTCCAAAATTTATTGGTGGTGGAGGTGGTGGGTAATTAGGTCCTCCACCTTGCATGGAGTTCCTGAACTGGTGGAGGTCTAGGGATGATAGTGACATTGATATACTTATCACCTATACATGGAGAAAATGAATGGGCACAATTTCCAACAAAATAACATATTGAATAAGGGGGAACAACAACACGAAAATACCTCCATATTCCTTGTTCACAGGATCAATATAAGAGTCAGGCAGAATGAAGACAACTCCAGGCAAACCTGAATGAACAAACCAAAGTAATTATCAGTAAAACATACATGAAAAACAGAATCAGCTGACCAAATAACATACCCCGAAACTTCTCGNCGAAACTTCTCGGACATTTCCTCTGTCATTACAGCTTGAAACCCTGTATATGTCGTGGTGCTGCAAGCATACATACGTTTTTTGGCTTCCTCCACGCTGTGAACAGCCAAGAGTCTTCATTAGTTGTTTCAATCCACCATAACCAAGATACAGTATCTTATGGTAAAAAAGAAAGAAAACAGGAAGGATAACGAACACCCGGAGTTTCCGAGCAATAAGAGAATCGACATCTCATAAAATACTGTAAGACTGATGGTTGAAAACTTAAAATTTTTATAAGAATCAGTTACATATGAACTCATGAGATTCAACCTAAATACCTTGGAAGAAAATCAAGAGGCAAGAATGAAATCACCTACAAAGTAATTTGGGTGATGCACGGCCTCTGGCGTCGATTCCTCAGGCACCGATGTTTCCACCGGAAGGGAGTACTGAGAGTCTGAGAGCCGGAAGAATCGGACTGCCGGGCTGAGGATGCGAAGATGGTGGGTGGAAGAGAGGGGCAAGAGGAAGATGACAACCTAAGGAAACCACGAGATGACGGATTCGGGTAGAGGGAATGACTTCTAGTTTAGGTTAGGAGCGCAGAGCACAGGCGCCAGGCGGAGGTATGCGAGCGAAGGAGAAGAGAACAAGCAGGGCGGCAGCCGGCAGGAGCGCAGAGCAGAGAGCACAGGCGGTCAGCGGAGAACGGGAGAAGACAAGAAGAAGTCGGAGACGACGGGGCAGCAGCCGGCAGGAGCGCAGAGCAGAGAGCACAGGCGGTCGGCGGAGAACGAGAGAAGAGAAGAAGAAGTCGGAGACGACGGAGAGACCGAGAGAGGGAGAGTCGGAGTCGGAGAGAGAGGGAGAACGAAAAAACAAAACCTAAAGTGAAAAAACTTTCCCGCCTGTGTGATAAGTTCTGAACCGGTTTTTTTTAACCGGTTCATTAACTAATCGAGCCGAGTCGAGTTTTAACGAGCTCACTTGAGCTCACTTGAATTAACTCGAACTCGACTCGATTAGTTAAACGAGTCAACTCGTTAACTCGAGCTCGACTCGCTTTAACGAAATAAGCAGCTCGTTTATTAAACGACAGCTCGTTTATTAAACGAGTCGAGCTTAAACTAGCTCGACTCGTTGTGCCCTAGGCATGAACGAAGAAATGAGGAAGCCCTAACCTACACAATCGGTAAGTTATCCAAATCAAACGGGGCGTTATATTTTTTTTATTATTATTATTTTTTTTCATAATGGGTTGAAGATTTTCTATAACTTTTTTTTATTTTATGAGTTTAGGAGTTTGTTTGCTATCATTTTTTTTTTCATAAGTGACATACATGCCAATAGTTTTTATTGACACCTTTACTTTCTTAAATATATAATATAGTTATACTTGAAACCAATTTGACATAATAGTGATTAATTTTCATATTTTTTAAAATACTAATTTTATTGTTTAAGTTAAATGGTATAAATAGTTTATATGATTATATGAACTTGACCTTGGTATAGGGAGGGGTAAATTTGTACGGGCAGCGCAATAACGAGTCTTGGTCCGATGTGAACGGATATGATTCACGTGGAATATCAATCTATCAATGAAAATGCGTCGTATAGTATGAACAAAATTCAGATCTAATAAATAACATATAATCAGATTGAAACTAATATGATTTCGATTCAGATCTCATTTCAATTAACTATTATATTTCCAACACTGATCGATTCTTTACATATTATCATAGAATTCAAAATTAGCTGTGTATTTAAAAGCTGGAATGAGTTTGAAATTGTATAAATGAGTAAAAAACTACTTCAATAACACCCTTGTTGATTCGCACCACTTTATATAAATGAGTAAAAAGCTGGATGTTCAATAACACCCTTGTTGATTCGCACCATTTTATATAAATGAGTAAAAAGCTAGATGCATCAATATTAAAAGATATAACTTTACTTATATAAGATTAATGCTATTGAGCAAATGATATGTTTGAGTAATTAGACAATCAGTTTTTATCAATAAACAAGTTTATTATATGATTTTCACACCTTTTCTATAAGTTTTTTATATGGGTTGTATACTTTTTCTATAAGTTATTCATATGTCTTTCATATTTTTTTATACTAACTGTACATATTAAATATTGATTTGTTTTTTTTTTAATCTTAACATATTTTAATGGAGTAAACTATTATTTCATAATGATGACTTATTGAGAATTATTAAATCAAGTGGCCCATATTATTTCTCATTTAAGAAATACATTATTTAATAATTTTGTTTAATTTAATTGAGTTAATTAAAATAATTTACGTTATATCTAAAAAAAAAAGTGTTAAATGATGTCAAACTTTCATTTGTTCAAGATCATCATTTAACTTTTGTGCGTTTGTCCTTTGAATAGGTTTTTTTTTTATATAAAATTGTATTTTTTACTCAAATGATATTTCAGACAAATTATTAAATGAAACAATTTGTTGTTTTCCTATTAGTTAAATGTTTTTGTTTTTAAATTTATGAATTATGTTTTATATACCAAATACCTAAGACTTTTGGACAAATTGTATGATTATACAAAACAATTATTTAATTGGATTAAATAAGTATTTGATAATTTCATAAATAAAACATTTTTATGAGTTCAAACGTTTTTTCATGTTAAATATATTTATTTGTGATTAATTTTCATATTTTAAAAAATACCCATGTTGTTGAAATTTATTAATTGAAGTTTTCTTTATCATTTTCAATTAAATAAATACATTATTTAAGATATCATGCTTTAGTTGATGTCTTACCTATAATAGTTTGTTTGTTTACACAAAAATATTTAATTAAACACAATAATAGTTATTAATTTTTATATAATATAATTTTAAATACATTAACTTAAATGATGTATATAGTAACTATTTAATTGTTATTATATGCGATTTTATAAAAGTCATTATCTCTTAATCAAATTATACCTTAATATAAAATTTATATTCGTGTTATATCATAACTTTAAGTTGGATCACTTGGTTAGACATTTTGACCAACTGCTCAAGCTATCGGATTCGGATACCAACTTTCGGATCGGATTCGAATATCAACTTTCGGATTCGAATATTAAAACAATTAAAAATAAAAAACCCAATGAAATATGTATATTTTGGAGGAATAGAAATATTAGTAAAAGCCTGTTTTAAAGAAGGAATAGATACTCCACTAGAACTTTATCTATCAGATGATAGAATAATCTACCCAGCGGAGAAAGCCATCATAGCAAAAGTCAGAGGGAACTTAATCTACCAAAAGCTTAAATTT